>VJOZ01002772.1:2393-24438 GCA_009801055.1 Stichopus horrens | reverse complement strand
AGCATGGTGAAACTGGCTACCATCAAATCTCTTATTGTTCAAAGCTCTAGATATATGAAATCCCATCCCTATTCCCTCTTTTGTTCCAACATTCACTAAAAGTAATAAACCTTTCCATGTTAGTTTCGATGAAAGGTATTTCTTAATTGAAGAGCACTGTAATAAAATTTACATATTTTCATGAACATGTTTAATTAATACCCAGGTATGATTTAAGTTAAATTTTGCTTGGACATACCATAAACACGTTTCCACTCAGGAATATGTAATGATATTCGCGAACGTGCGGCAAAATCTTTAGAATTACGAGTTATCCACCACTTTGAATTCATCCGCCATTGTGGTTAAGCAGAAAGTCTTGATTACAGTGGATTTTTAGCTTGGTCTTAACAACGCTTTTAATAGACCTCCAAAA
Organism: Stichopus horrens; assembly: GCA_009801055.1. Lineage (NCBI taxonomy): Eukaryota > Metazoa > Echinodermata > Holothuroidea > Aspidochirotida > Stichopodidae > Stichopus > Stichopus horrens. Next base: position 24,023 of record VJOZ01002772.1, on the reverse strand, counting down.
AGTTAAAATCCTTTTGTTGCAATTTGTTTCAGATTAAGCCATTTTGGCCTAGATTGACTACACTGAACGGAATTTCACACATTTCTAATTTCGAATCATTTTCAATGTAACCCCACTGCGTGCAATGGTTTGTCTTAAGTGACTTCTTATCACAATACCTTATAAAACAAGAAAAACAATACATAATTTTTACAAAAAACTTTAATTCGGAAAGTGGTATATCTATAACCCACATTTATATAACCACACTATTATAATATATATATGTATATAATATAATAACCGACACTATCCAACCTGTTTGCAAATGGGTCTCAAACGGAACCCACTATGCAACTGTCCGCTGGGTGCCATGTCACCAACCTTGGCTACAGTTGGCCATCTGGGTCCTATCACTCAAGTACCACCCATCTGGACTCGAGATATTTTACTTGCTTGATACCTACTTTCCCACCTACCCACCTTCTCAACTACCAGCTAACACCTACCAACCTTTCAATATTTTTGACATATCATGACATATCGTGTTTAAACCAAAACACACTGAGGCAGAAATCAAATTTCATCTGTTCGAAATGTTGCTTGAGGGATACACTGGAAGGTGCAGTAATACATTAAGGACAACTGACCTGTTCTTGTTTTCGGTATTGACTCCAGCTGGCTTTTCTTGGTGTTCACTTTCTTGTTTTTTGAGTCAGAGGATTGAGGCTGAAGAAATATAAAGTCTTAATAGCGTATGGAACTTATGAGTGAGGAAAATATATAGCAAAACATATGATGCAGAAGTGGAAGAACCCCTTTGGATAAACGTGAAACGCAGAAGTTGCTGCCAGAAACGGGAACCAAAGAAATGTGGTCACATTTGGTGAAGTAAAGAGAGAATGTTAGGATTGAACGATTTAACCTTTATGGTGGCAGATATAGAAAGTCTACTCAATCAATCTCACAATTAGTGAGTCACCTGATCCAGAAAGCGCTGTAGACAATTCTTGAAACGAGAATCTTTCACTTAAAACTTTCTACATGCACATCTACAAATTTCGGGGTTGAAACAAATATTTCAGACTCATTCAACTTAAGAATGAGAAGAGCTGCGTGTTTCACTTCAATATATAATACAATGGTTAAAATTTCAAATTCACGTTAAGCTAATGAACAAACAAACAGACTGTTACCTGAGAATATATAAATATCTTGTTGGATTTTTGAGCTGCTCCAATCAGTGTTTTTCGTCCACGGGATGTTTTCATTGTCGTGATGCAACCAATCCGTCTGTCTACTGTTCCTGATTCCAGCAGCTTCCGTCCATCTTTGCTGTATTTTGCACAAACACGGCAACCTTGACCTGAGACAATGGAGGACCACAATATGCAAATAAATCCGTCATTGTCTCTGCAGACACTTAGTGGGTATTGTACCTCTCCATCCAGATTAGGACGATCAATGACGTGTATGATTCCTTTTTCAGGCTTTCGTCTATTTAGTACATAGGCTGATTTTCCAGTCTGATCGCAAATTAACAGATTTTCTTCAAGAACAACCATACCAACAACAGACTTCACTGTCTTTGGCAGATCCAGACTTGCAATGTAAGAGAGATCGTTGTTGAAGACATGGACCCTCATGTTGTTTGCAGCAATGTATATCAGGTTGCCTGTTGGATCAGTAGCTACGCTTGTTAAGCGTACCGCAGAGTTCCACTGGGGAACAATGTTTGATACATTCTTCTCTTGAAATGACTTATCTTTGGTGTCAAAAAGACAAATAAGATTAAATTGAGAGACAGTAACCACTTTTGAATCTGCAATGGAAGCACAAAATCGTCGGGGGAAGACATTTTTTTCTTGTGATTTGATACATTTTAGCTCTTTTCCCTTCGTGTCGATCAAAGAAAGAAAAGAATACTGTCGTGAGTCAAAACCTGCTACAGTAATATGATCTTTTCCGATACTTGTAATACTGTGGATCTTTTGGCTTTTACTTTTCATCGCTGTTATTTCCACGACAGTTACATCGTCATACAGGGCCATTTTACGGAGTGCGGCTTTCTGTACATTTCCTTTGACAGGTTTGCTAACAGGAACGTCAAAGAGGGAGCGAAGTTGAATGACTGCCTCGTCAACATCTTTGATCAGTTGGTAGTAGGCTGCACGAACATCTGAAAGGCACTGAATTGCGGTCCAATCATTTTTCGATGCACAGATGCTTTTGATCGTCCCTGCAAAATTGGTAATCCTGCCGGTCATCTTATTGGAAAAGTCAGATAATTTCTGAACTGACGCAAGTTTAGCGTCCTTTGCCTCTTTTATAATCTGCTTATCCTTCATTAGTTGATCATTCAAACCACGTTCTTTAGTCTTGAAGTCTTGCTCATCTACCATGGATTTGCGTTCCAACAGTCTCGTCTCTTCGTCTGCTTCCCTTTGGATTTCCTGGAACATGGTATCATATTTCTCACGTATCCTTTGAATTTCCTCTTCCATATCCCTTTGCAACGACTGAATTCTCATTTTTGACCTTGCCTGAATATCAGGTTTTGATTTTGCAAGTGCCATTCTATTGTTTTTAATCATTTCCTGAAGTTTCTGTCTTTCGCCTTGAAAACTAGCTGCAACGGTTACAGATGCTGAACCGGCAACGGTTTCGATTCTTTCATTTGCAATATGAATTTCTTTGAGAAAGTTCTCAAATTTGTCCTTGCATGTTGTCAGTCCATCATTAAGAGATTTCAGTTGCAACAATTCAGGCTCAGAAATGGTTTTTATATCACACAAATTGTGACCTTTATGATCCGAAGATACACAAAGCAAACACAGTAGTATGTTGTTGCAAGTGGAACAACACTGTTGTGCTACAGCTTGTGGGTGACCACTGCATTTAGGTAGCTCCTTCAGTAGTGAGTAATTACCAAAATCAAAACGAGTTTGGCAGTAGCTGGCAGATAACAGTTTATTACGATGATCTGCAACCATTTTGTTTTTAAGATGAAACTGATAACAGCGGTAACAAAGAAAATCTTTGCACTTAAAACAATACGCTGCCGGAATCTCTGACTCTTTGGAACAGCCTATGCATGCCCTGGCGAGTTTGTTGTCAAAATAAAACTTAATCTTTCTAAACTCTGCCATTTTCTCCATGTGATAATCAGTCTTAAGGCCATCAATCCCTCTCTGTGGAATTGGGCATTGATGAGCACAAAGATGACATGTTAATGCAGTGATCTGCTGTTTGCGTTGGATGTTCACCAGACATCTCTTACAATATCGATGGAGACATGGAAGGAGCTTTGGTTCTCGAAAATAAGATGAGCAAAGAGAACAGCGGAAGAAACTTTCATCGATATCTAGCAATGTCAATGAGTCATCCATGGTTATTACGTGTGGATCTGGAACAAAGGCATGAGAAAGAATGTTACTGTGATAACGCTAACACTTTGCTAATACACACGCTGGAATGCTTTTCAAGCCACGTGCCTTTAAAAGCTCTTTGTAGGTTGAAGTTTGACATTTTCAAAGTGCTAGGCAGGTATCCCGTTGTTTCGGCTCCATGCGAGTTCGCCCTAACCAGTTATTGCGAATGTTGTTATTGATTTTGTTTAAAGCAAGCAGAGTAGATTCAGTGGAAAGTCAAAATAAATAAGCGTTGGAATAATTTACGTTAGACATCATTGCTGTCAATGAAATCAATATGTGTTTGTGTGAATCGCGGACGGAGTTCATAGTAAACCTTACTACTTGAAACTGGTCTACAAAAACAAAAGTGTGACAAGCCCTATTTTGCAGCCAAATTGGGCTTTGTCGGTAGTTGCAATTGCCTTTGGCTTACGGAAGCAGAAGAATTATGCTCAAAACTGGGAAGATGTCCAAACTGAGAGAAGTTCGGATTCTTTTAACAATAGAGAACTGATCAATTTTCACACAAAATATATGTACTCAACAGCTACTGGCAACATCGACATGTACAATAGTGTTGTTGGTATGCTGCGGTTAAATGCGATTACAATTCCGTGAAACATTATCAGTTTCCATTCGTTTTCATGTCTTCAAGGAATTCACGTCTACATTCTAGTTGTTGAGTTAAATACTTAGAGGATCATGAAATTCCCTTTTTAGTCATAAGCTGTTTTATGCGTTCATGTCAAAGACTTATGCCAAACATTAATGGTCAGATTGTTCCCACTATCCGATTGACGAAAGTTCACATCAAAGTTCACAGCAAGTGTGACATTACAGATCTTTTGTGATTTCAATTTATTTCAATGGTAATGTTACTTACTATAAAGCCAATATATATTATCGGAATCGATGTTATTACATAATATTTTAGCTAGAGACTTAATCAACTAAACAAGTTTTCATAGTTATTAAATTTCATCAACTATGATTTCCATGATCGCACAACCCTGTAATATCCAATACAAGAAAGAATATAAAAGACATCTTAAATTCCTGCAGTCTCTTTATGTCTATTGTAAAACAAGGTCGTCGAAAAGAATGGATAACGACGAAGTGCATTGTGTACTTGATCGGAATGCGTGATTTTACACCGTAAAATGTCTATTGTTCCTCTTCACACGATATTAAACAACACACCTGGTTCTACACCACTAACAGAGGAAACGTATTGATTTTGTTTCAGTTGGAACAATGCGTCCAACCCTTTGAATGATGTGATACCACTTGTGAAGTCTGTAAAACACTTACATGTTGATAGTAAATTAAAATGCACTGAAGCGTTCGACTCCCATTTCGACTAGTCCGCTGTCTTTTATGCAATTTATAACAAACAGTTAACGCTCACGCCTTCACACAGCTACCTACACACACGACTACAAAAGTAGTTAGTCTTCGTTATGACTAGCAGAAGTACTAGTATCATATATTGTCTGCTGTATCTGTAGGCCTACAAGTGAGCTTTGAATTAAGACTGGGGATTTTGATGAGTAAGTGGGACTGGGAGTCCACTGACCCAAGTTTGGCCTGGCGAAGGACCAAAAGCATTCCAATCACAAAGTAACCTCAGACGTAATCTAATGTGATATCTTGCGTCATTTGAAGTATCATTCCTTCCAGAGAAATTGTTTAACTCACACTTTGTTGAAAACCAAGCCACAGTTTCTCGGATTTTTAGCAAATCGATATTTTAACTATGGCATGCAACCTATGCAGAATGGAAAGTGTGACGCGTATCCCAAACAAAGTGCAGTCTCTGCAATTAGGACGTATGCTAATATTCTGCTTGTACTTTTTTGACAAGGAGTTCCTTCATTACTGTTTTGTAAGCACCCTTAGACCAAAACGAAAAAGAAGAATATAAAAAAGTAAGAAATGAAAGAATAAAAACTTTCACTAGGGTGGGACATGCTAAGCCGGGCAACCTCTGCGATTGAATGCACGACTTGACTTAACTGGGCAGGGAACGTGCCAGAACAGATCGATATACCTCGCTGGGTTGTGGCTGGCTACGTATATTGAACATTTACCCATACCGTGATATCACGTTGATTTACAACATGTGCATATGTATATTTGATAAACATAGCAGATATTCTTTATAAGGATTAAGAAAAATAAAGCTAAGTACATGAGTTTGATGTCAGTGCTGGTACACACAACAAAATCGGAAAGTTTCTTAACCAAAATGCTTACAATTGTATTAGCATCATCTTGTTCTGATGCCAGATGACAAATATCCTCGTAGTTATCATTTCAGAAAATAACATTACAAAGAATAACTCGGTTATCTCCCCCTACATGTCACAATGTAGTTTGTAGTGAATTTGTTCCGTGACTGCATGTCACCTTCGAGTGAGCACGAAAAAAATAGAAACGAACAAATTAATTTTTCAGACGATTTCAAAGCTGTATTTATGTGACGATATAAATACAGCTTATGATTAACAAAAATAATTGAAATCTTACCAATTTTGACACGTGACTGTGCAATTTAGATCCGCAATCGATATTAATGAAGTTGCCTATGAACCGCTTCTGAATGTGAAATTTGTGTAAGTCGAGTAGAGGACATCATTCCCTTTTCGGCCATAATGGAGGGGGGAGTCACTGATTTAATATGGCAGGCAATGTGTATTTTTCCCATGACGAAAGAAGGTAATTATCATAAAGAGGTGTGTTTCAGTATTACACATGCGTAGAACTAAAGCCTTTGCACATTGCATTTAATATTGTTTGTAACTACGAGCCATGTACTCGTGATGGCAGCACTGTGAATCTGTCACTTAGATGAAAATTTAATGAAAATATGCCCTTACAGAAGAACGTGTGAATTGAAGCAAAATTGATACAAATGTCATTTTGTCATCTTCAATGTCATCAAAATTAGCTTGTGCTAGAGCTACATCGGTAGTAAAAGTAGGTTATGAGAGCAAAACAGTTGGAATGTTTAAGGAGGACATCCATTTGTCACATCACATACACATGCAGACTCCCTAGTAGATTAAATTTGACAGTTGTTAGTTTTAACCTCTAGGATACCAAAGGTCACTGTGCGCCAAATTTATGTACACAATATTGTTTACTGGAAAGACACGTCACCGTAATCATGGGCTCAGAATGCATTTGCAATAAACGTCGGAGAAAAAATTGAAAGGTAACTGTGACCAAATGTTTGTAAATGTTTTTCCATGACAATGCTACTACACAGCTTCACGTACAGCTTTATTTTGGAGTGCTGTATGTGCTGAAATATTCAGACTGTATTCCGCAGTCTATCAAATTAGAATTCGTTGCTATTGAATTATTTCCTAGGACTGTTTACAGTGGTATTTTAATTAAGGGAAAGACACGGTTGGTTGTCAGACAGTTCGTTCTGATTTTTCTCAACTCCTCTTTTCTTTTTTGGTTTAGTTCGTGTTCTTTTTCTTTCACCCACATCTCATGCGCCATGTTGTCACACCAAATTACAAAATACAATAACCCCATTCATTGGTAGTGACCAATGTACTTAAGAAATTCTTCTTTACTGTTTCCCAATTCGAATAATTTCCATTCTCACGTATTTACTAATATTTCCCATTCCAGTATAGCCAGTCTTTAATTTAGATGGTGTAGTTTTAAAATTCAGATCACAACTCCCAAAGTTTCTTTAAATTAAGTCTATAATGCTGAAAAAATAACAGATTAGTGGTAACATTATGAGAGTGATTGTCACACAACCTAACCAGATGATGGAGATAAGGATATAGCGATAGGATGTCACATTGGATTGGGACACATAGAAATTGTGTGACAATCAACCACTACCGAGGCTTCTACCCAAATCATGACATTGATTCTGTTACAAAATGGACGGATAAATAAACCTAGGCCTACGTTGCTTACTGGATTGACGTTTTGTGCTTATGACAGAGACATCAAGAAGGAAGACAAAAAGATTAGGAATCAAATTTGCTCCTCAGGTAGAAAAACACGAAATCTTGGTTTAGTTTGAATTTACAGCTGTGATTTGAAGGAAACTTTTCTTCAATACGCTTTACAAAAATCTCAAGACAGAGTTAACAATTTATATAAGTTAAATTTGAATGAAATTTCATTGTCAAAATTATGATGTGTGAAAACGTTCACTCGTTGATCAAAAACAATATTTTTTTCCAACACCCTTTTTCATGGTGAAAAGGGACTGTTAAGAACTACAGGATGAACAACTTTGGGAGAGTTTCAAAAGCTGCCAATTGCAACCGTGACATTATTTTGTGCTTTAAAACAGAATTGATTTAGTCTCTACATTCTGCTTGATTTATCAAAGAATTTATTTATTTGGATAATTACAAATTCGGGCAAAACATCAACACAAACTAACTTTGGGCGCGTGATGACAGGCTACTTCACAGTTGTTCGATGGCAACTAACTGATAGACAAGTTGCAAGTGAGCAAGGAGCAAGTGGCATGCATCTAGAAAAAGAGCTAAGTTCATTTAGAAGTTACAAAGTAGTACAACGGGTTATGGTCAGGGCTTGCCTTAGGGATCTGGAGATGTTCAGGTAGAGCCCTGGTGGGAGACACCAGCGAGACCGGAGACACCGGCGAGATCGTATGAATCTCGGGGTTCGGGGTCTTTGTGATGTATTCAAGTCTTTTCTTGTACCGTCTACACAATGATAAAAAAAATACAGTTTGATAACTTTGTGTGTGGTGACATTGCAGCAAAGTGGCATTTGCAGCAAAACTATATAAATCCAGAATACAAATGAAAGTGTCGTTTCTGAAGGTGATTATGACATAATAGGTCTTGTTGCCATTTTGGTTCTCGGTTTGTTGTTAGCTTGGTATGTGTTTAGCTTACAAAGCTGATGGCTTTGTCAAGATGAGTGTGATACAAAAGAAACTTAAACTCAAGATTTAAAGGGGAATTGCAGTCAAAGAACATGTCTTCTGACTTATTTAAACCATTTCGAACCTCGTCAAACTTCCTTCACAATCCCCAGAGACTGCATCATAATGGCCACGCCGTTCGTGTACATGCATGGTGTTAGANNGGTTTGAAATGGCTTAAATTAGTCGTAGGACATGTTCCTTGACTGGAATTCCACTTTAAGATCAGCCTACCCTCTTCTCACCCGCCTCCTATAAATCTCCCGTGAAACTTGTAGCCTGAGAGGCATACTGTAGCAGTCCGATTGAAAGAGATGGCGCTCTCTCAGAAATCATAATGTAACCTTATACAGATGTTGAAAACCTTTTCGTTATTATGTACGAATATCCGAAATGTGAGTAAGTTATAATGTATAAGTATTTCAAGGAGTAATTAATATGTAATAACGGATTTTGAATAGACATAGGGCAACTGTCGTACACACTACGAGTAACAATTTTTGGATTCCATTTTTTTCAGGGTATATACGATGCAAATAAATTTCCATTTAGAAATGAGATCTAATGGAAAATTGACAGGCTTTTGTATCTCACTTACCACATGTCATCTAACTGTTGCATAGTATTTTTTAATAAGAATTTACTTACAAGGCGAGTTCTCAATTTCCTGACCAGTTGAGAGTGTGTCTGTCAAAAGACCCACAGGGACGTGGAAAAAGGCAAGGACCACTCTACTGGCAATAACACTGTGATGTGCTTGCCAGCCAATACCGCCACTCCGGGTTGGCGACTGGATACGAGTGCGTTTACAGTTGAAAATAGTTATAAAACGTTCGTATCGCTTTGAACAATCATGCAGTTAGTCACTATCTAGTTTATCATTTATATAATCATATTTGTGACAAAGTTTGCATGTCGGTAGTCTCAATACTAGCTTAAAATCGTTCGAGATATGGGAAAATGTTAACAAAGTGACATCATTTTAAACAGTATACGCCGCAACTAATACGTATGTAGACTTTGTTCTACAATAAAATGAAAGCTGCACAACAACACACATTCACATCTTTGAATTACTCGTTTATGACTATTATATAGATAAAAAGGTGTGGTTGTGGTGACCCTATGGGATGCAGGGCGGTAGGGGTGTAGGTGTCCTCTTATTGTTACAACAAAGTAAGAGAACGCAAAAATGAAAAATCTTAGTCTCGACTATATTGTGAATGTCTTAATTTACAGAGTTTACAGAAAAGTAATAAATGTTGAATCTTTTCGGATAGGATATGTCAAATCATTCAATCGAAGGCAAATTTCCGTGTGGTTTTACAGTAATTGAGACAATGTGCTGATACCTGTTTCTTCTCATGAACGAGCTTGTTTCTGGATTCAAGACTACTGACACAGACTGTGGGGCGTGCAGTTGAGAAGGCATTGAACATCCCCTTTTTGTTACCAGCCTAAGGGAAGGACCTATACTTTTATCAGAACTGTTCAATTCTGGTCGATGAGAGTACAGAAGTTTCTCAATTTTCGAATTTTGTTTTTTCTCAACAAATGACGTATTTTCACCAATCCAATTTACTGTCTGAGACAGTTTTAGTAGATTGCATATGTTTCAGCCAATCAAACGTGGCCCACTGTAGTACCCGATAAGAGCTTTGCCAGCTTTGGACAACGAAGGAAGCAGTTTTAACTGGTTTTGACCATATTACGAAGATGTCTGGCGATATTAGACTATTCGAACGAAATGCATGATTGAAATGTCTTCATTCAATTCATGCCGTTGATAAAGATTCGGACAGTTTTAATCAGAGCTATGATATCGTTCTTATTTTTAGCATATAGCTAAGTGCAAGTTTTCATTGCATATACGATAATTGCTTTGATATCGTATCTTCAGTGTGTCTACCCTTCTTCGTTGTTTATAGTGTGTGAATCAAGGGGGTGGGCGCGACACAGAACCGATACAGTATCATATGAGTATTCAGAACCTACTCTTCAGTCTGTGTACCTTACTACAGGTAAAACATGGAACTGAGTTCGCACAGATTTTTCCATGGGTACTGATAGCTAGTCGCGTGATTTTATATTTAAATGCGCTCACTGTAAAATAAAATGCAGAGTACACTTCATGCCAAACTTGCTTTTTCCAAACCATAGAAAATCATCAACAAATTTAGAGGAGTAACTTTTATTTTAGCAAGATTATTTAGTCTCGTGGGATATTGAATAAAAATAAAGCGGTGGTGACATTAGTTCCAAGCTAAACATCTCGAAGTGAAAAACAAAGATTACTGAAGGAGAACTTTATCGACCGAGCTGAGGTACGTAGGGTATAAAAAAAAGGCGCTTCGATCACAATGACACACTCAGAGTCATCTGTCAAACATCCGTGTCATAGATAATGCTTTAAGTGAGTTTCTAGGGCCTTACTTTCAAAAGAATGAAAGAAAAGTAACAGTGGCATAATTATAACGACAATCTTTGATCCTGCCCACTTACCTAGCAATTACATAAAACGATCTGTGGCAAAGACACACACTTATGACTCCTTTATTAAAATTCATGGTGTATTCTATTTGGTCACATACTGCAATTTTTGTGATTTCTGTCATTGAAAGCCATGCTACAATGCTATGCTACTATGAATTAATGTGATAGCAGATTCCTCATTAAGTCTACATTGCTAAACCATGCACCTTTAACTGGCAAACTAAGCATTCGCCATTTAAAGGTAGTGTAAGATGATCCCACAGCCTTATGGTATACAATGCATTGCAGCAATTTCTTTTCTTGAAGGAGTCGGTAATATGCATAACATTTCATTAATGCGAAAATACCGGGTGAGAGTTGACTACCAGCATGTATTTGCTTATCTAAATACTTTTCAGGATGTTTGCTATAGGATACCATACGGCCCTTCTGGGGCGTTACCTGCATGATTAAAATTAGCAAGTGTTTGTAACTTACTTGCTATAAGTTTGAAATAGTATATTGATCTCGTGGAATATAATGTTTCACTGTGTTGCAGATACCGGTTTCCGACAACTTAAAGAAAATACACGCAAAATTTAAGGTAAAGTCGGAAAAACATCTAACGAGATTATTCGGAATCTCTTTCCAGCGGGTGACGTCATTTCTCAAAAGCATCTGACTTTACCTTTATAACCTCCAGTACTATAGCGGTGAACCTCTAACATGGCAACCAAAAATACCTACTTAACACTGTCTGATGGAAACCAGATACCATTACTCGGATTTGGAACTTTTCAGGTAAAATTTAATGCAAAGGATCTTTAATAAGATAAACTAGCATGAATGAACAGGGTTGACAAAAAATGGCAGAAGGTTGATGGAGCTCTATTGAGACGATAATAATATCCAACAAAGCTGGTGATCATTGCATCATATGTAGCCATTTAAAATGCTCGACTCCAACAGTCATTCCAAGGTTTTTTGTTCCATTGTTTCATCTAAAAATGTATTCCGAACTCCTGAAAGTCTCAAACGGATATGCTCAATTGATTATTTCTCAGGTAATGGTTTGTAAAAAATAGGGAGATCGTGTCATAATTACACACCTTATGTAATACTAATTTTATAGTTGATAGTGTCATCAGTTCAACTTTTTTATCAAACGTCCACGAAAAGATTTTCTACAAGTGGTTTTATTTTCATCGTCAAGGAAATTACAACTTTAGCTTGTCTGAATAAAAGTAAAGATTGACTCAGTTGTTTAATTACTTCTGAAGTAAATAATTTTAACTGGTGCACTACAATCATCAGTTACACTCATGGACAGTTCGAGACAGCTTATTAAATATTCTGAAATTACTCATGCCAATTTTTGGCTACACTTATATAGTTTGTGTCTCTCGTTGCAGAATGGTAATCGGATTACTTTAAAACTGTGTTTTTTATCTTTTGAGTGCTTATTCGGGTTTTTGGACTCTATTTTTCTTTCACGCAAATAGCTTGCTTGCTATTTTCATGTCATCTTACATTAAAGTGCCTGCTATGTCCGTGACAGTATGAATCTAAGGAGAAAGTCTAACAAGAATTTAGAAAGGAGTACATTTAGAAAGTAGTGTACAACTAAGCAAAAGATGCGATTCCCGTTTTCAGTAGATTATCAGTAACTTTGTGTTGCATATGTTATATCTTTGTACGTACTTTATATATTAACTTCACATAAGTGTTCTTCTAGACGATGACTTTCACTTTAATGATACAGCAACCTCCGATGTCAAAAGAAGTCATAAAGACAGCGATCAAAGTCGGCTATCGCCATATCGACACAGCACACGGCTATGAAAACGAGGAAATACTAGGTAACGCACTACAGGAGATCTTTGCAGAAGGTGAAATTAAAAGGAGCGACATCTTTATCACCACAAAGGTAAGACACTCATAGAACTTTGAAGTAACTGATTAGTATCTATTAACAGAGAGAATGTCATATCGAAGGCTGACATTACCATTCTGTCATGGTAAAACAATGTCACTTATAACGTGAAGACTTATTAATGTCTAAATGGTATTTGATCCAATTGATTGGGCAATTTCCAACTAAATGTAACGTACTATACGACATAACTATGTTTAAACATCGGTTCATTCTCTCTCTTATATCAGTATTTTAAAAGCAATGATTTAGTCCGTGTATATAACAGCACGGGGGGGGGNNGGGGGGGGGTGTAGAATAGACATCTATTCTCCATTAGATTCTTAGAGTATCCATCCAATGATTTAACATTTGATGGACTTAAACACAGGAATATCACTTTAGTTGTATGGTGATAAGTTGAAAGTGGGAGGTCGGGCGGTTGGGGAGTGGCACACCATCTAACGCAACGATACTGGAATGAACGTCGTAAGACTTTTAACGGAATAAAATTTTCGCATAACTTGCTTTACTCTGTCAGAATAACAATATCTCTCCCATTAGATTTGGGGAACATTCCATCGTCCTGATTTGGTTGAGCACGCACTGAGACTAAGTCTACAAGCTCTGCAGTTAGACTATGTAGACTTGTATCTGATGCATTCACCGATGGCCATGGAGGTGAGTGAAGCAACCTAGCTGATGTGATTAATGAAGGTTAAATGTACCTGAAATCTAAATTTTAAAAGGCGATGTCTTGTCATGAGCGTTAGTTTTAGCATTTTATTTGCTTATATGCTGTATTCATTTGGACATGAACTCGTAATTTTGTGTAACCTTAGGAAGCAATAGGCCTACACCTTAAAAGGATTGTTTTCCAATTTTATTGAAACCACACTTTCACAGTATATAGTGAGCTAAGACGGTTATACCATACGAGATTGTTAAAATTAAAGAAAAACAATATTTTGGTTTGTATTCCGTTCTTTCAGTATAAAGGTGATGAAGTACTTCGACCAAAACATGAAGACGATACGTTGGCACTCTCTGACATTCATTACCTTGATACGTGGAAGGTAAATACCTATTGATGTTGTACCGATATACTTTACTTATTGTGGCAAAATTATATGATACGCGGATTCTACACTTACAGGTTAAAGCAATCTCATGAACTGAAGTGATTACATACACAAATGGTTAGGCCTCATATAAGCCATAGAAATCGATAAACCTCGCTGAATGAAGCCAGAGCAATAAGGCAATCCAAAACTTTGTTAGGCAAAAGGTGTTCTCATGAAATCGCGTAATGCAAATCCAACGGATAATGTAACTCAAAAAGAGTCAAAATTTTTAATACTTAAGCTGGATCTTATCAGGCTACATGAAAAATCAAACTACTGTATTGAATTTACATATGTTTTCCCAAAAGACAGATACCAAGCGAGCAAATTATCGGACCGTAAGTGCATAATATAGACGTGGCAAATGTTTGATAGCAAAGATGTACAGCAATGCAGAACAGGACGCAGCCAATTATGTTCGGATTTATTTGTTAAGTGTGTATCCTGACGTCATTGTGGTTTATCTGTTTCTATGATATGAACAAGTAACTAAAGAGCCCCGAAGTAATTGTCTTACTACTAAATCATTGTTTAAGTGTAACTTATTTGTCGCAGAATATTTTTTCATTGTGATGTTGCAAACCGACATATTTATATCAGCAAATGGTACTTGCGATGCACTGAGAAAATATAAAAAAAAATAAACGTTTGAACAAACGATGTTATGAACTATTAATGTATGTACCAGTTCTGCGAAAGAATTTAGGGAACACATATACTAAATTATCCTAAGATAGGACGACTTGTGTGAAAGATATGTGGAGTGCTTGACAAGAAATTGAATTGCTAGATGCAATGTAACTGAAAGAAAAAACAACATTATTAGAGAGGCTCCAAACCTTGATTACTGACAAGATCGGTTTATTGGTAATTTGGTAATTTACAGTTTCATCAATTGGGAGCTACGTATTGCTAAGTGCAAAGTAATAATGCAAAAATGATGGAGTTAAAAATGTATATGTTAAACTATTTTTCCCTGAACATATGTTACTGATAGGCCAAAATCAAAAGCTTGAAGTACCTTGTCTAAACGTTCAGTAAGTCTTTTGATTGCACCATTCAGATAATGTGGGAAGGTAAAACGGTTCCATGTAATTAATTCTGCTCTAGGATTTCAAAATCTTCCAAAAGAGAGAAAAATACAATATTTTTTACGGTTGCGCTGCTTTGAACAAGCCATGGACAGTATACTGATAATAAATTGTTGGTCAAAACGGCTGACGACTGACGCTATAATGATTCCATCGGTGTGAAGGTTATTTGCAAATAACTTGCTTGGTTTACTAAATACTACAATTCCCGATACCGATCAGAGAGCGACTATACTTGAATAGTAATTTTTTGATACACCAGTGAAAGCTGTACTGTCTTACATTTGATATGCAGTCGCTAGAAACCGTTAATTGTAAAATATAATATCTGGGATTTTTTACTGTTTTCATGCCATTTCAATTATTTTCAAAGTAGTTGTTGTCAATTTCCTTCTGCTTTTTGAATGACCTATATTTCATCAAAGTACAACCTCGCCTTTATATCTAAAAAGGAAGAAATAATCCAAACTTCCTTTTGATTTTACATTACTCCACAGGCGATGGAACCGTTGGCAGAAAGGGGTCTGACCAAATCAATTGGAGTTTCTAACTTTAACAAGAGACAACTCTCTGAGATATTGGAAGTGACCAAAGTTCCATGCGTCACCAATCAGGTACATTTTTAACAGAAAACCTTGAAGTCTATACGGTGATGTTTGTAAATAATTTTGTTTGCAGTGATTCATGCATCGAAATGCCTTTACAAAAGAATGTCTAGAAAAAGTAATGCGAATGGCAATCACACCATGAGGGAAAATTTATCTTTTTCGAATCATGAGAATGATCACAGACTGGAAAAGTAATTCATTACGACCGTAAACAATTGTGGTGAGGGGGTGGTCTTTCCTTAGCCCTTTAATGGCTCTTGTTAGCGAATTAGTATTGAGTGCTATAAATTGAAATCATTAATAAATACCATGGTGATATGCTCACAGGAGAATTAATGTTGTCATAAAAATCATCATTTTCTCCTTTATGAATTTAAATTTAAAACTTACAGTTATAAATTTTATGTTACCCTTACTAAATTTCAACTCACACGCTTACTAAGATCGAATATGACTTAATTAGTCTTATCTTGTTTGATGCTCATCGGTACTTCTAAAACAATCATTTTGAGTTTCGTTTAAATGGCCCTCTGTTCGTGCCATATATGTCCCTTTCACGATGTCTATTAGTTTATTAGTCCATTTGTATTGAACGAGTGAAATATTAAACAAATTGGATTAAGCTATTTCTTTACTTTTTATTTTTTTACTCACAGTTCGAAAATCATCCACTGTTGAACCAAAAGGAGTTGATTGACTTTTGTAAGGCACACAATGTATTAGTGACGTCATACAGTCCAATTGGTGCACCCAACAGAGAATGGTAAGTAGTGTCACCCAACTACCGCATTCAGTGGTATATCATCCAAAAGACGAAATTTTTACTGTTTGGTATGTAAGAACTAATACATTGTAGGGTAAGTCATTAATTGCAACACACAGAGGTTGTGTCAATGGGCAAGTTTGAACAATGTACGGTGTGCAAGAATTTCTGCATTTTAATTTAAATGAACTGCAATAGGTAGAGGTGTTTCTTTTGATATGCAATGTCTTATTTCAATGTCCTCGTCATTTGAAGATCTATGTATAGTATTGACTGTGTACATAACACACCCGATTATCACTCCTGAAGCTCTGCACCATTTTGTTAAGATCTTGACTGCCTACCCGACTAACTGACTAACGACCTTTCTAATTCAGAAGATAGACTGAAGGTTTGACATAGAATTCTCCATTACAAATATTTTTCTAACATCATTTCTCCTCCATGACCTCATGCATCCTTCAACACAATGCTATCCTTTATGTACTCAATGATTCAAATCCTCTACCACTAAAATAAGATGCGTCGATGTTCTTCAGGAAATTCATTCGGTTGTAACATAATCCGACAAATTGACACTATCACTTCCCACTGACATCACATTTCGTAATTATTGTGTTACAGGGCAACTGATCAAGATCCCGATCTTCGAAGGGATCCAGTAGTCATAAAGATGGCCAAAGGTAAAGGGTGTACTGCGGTCCAGATACTGATTGCTTACAATCTTTGCCAAGATCTCATTTGCATTCCTAAAAGCCAGTCGGAAGAACGAATCAAAGAAAACTTCAAGGTTAGGAACGACATTATGCAGTCCTTGTTTTATGCAAAGTGAGAAATACGTTCATGTTACCGTACGGAGGTCCTTGCAAAGCCCATTTTTTTTCAAATCTGTGTTTGTGTATGTCTGTGTGTGTGTGTGTGTGTGTGGGGCACATCTTAAGCTCCAGCAGGTCTATGTCCCCCTCACCTATCCTCCCAGTCTCAGCAACTTTGACTTGAAGTCTTTTGTTGGATTGTCATGACTGGAAGTATTTACGGTGTGATCTGCTTTTATAATATGTAACGCTGTCTTAGGTTGCTTAAGCATTGTCATTAGACGCAGGGTATTCCTAATGGTTCGTGAGTGGACTGCAACATTGTGTAAGAAGTACATCTATAGGTCACACTCCTATTGTTCAAAGAAATTCCACAGAAAGGGATTGGGGTTGGGCTAGAGTAAAGAGTCACAAGTGATTTCCTGAAAATGGAATATAGGCCGCAAATGGAATATATGGCACACAGTTGTCAGTTTGTTTGTTTGTTTGTCTGTAAGTAAAGAGAGTTATAATGATATGCCTGTGCTGAGTGTGCTCACATACAGAGGTGTTCAATGGAGGATACATACTGCATGACATCCCATATCTTAGACCATGATTAAATAAGAAATTTGTCTCAGTGACCGTGTAAGGTCGAAACGGTACACCTCAGAAATTTCTCCAGGCCACATGATTGCATAGTGTGTTTCAATGATGTCGAGATGTCAGAGGATACAGTAGAAATTGGCATGTGGCAATATGTAAACTGTATAAAGTTATCTTTTTCAACCTTTTTAACTAGACCTTTATTCGAACTTAGCTATTACCTTTCCTTTGCTAATTTTTCAATACCATTTAATTATGCTCTCAGGGTTTATTTTTATATGGATATGTGCTACTTGGCTTAGAAGTTGGTTTTATAGTGTAATATAAAACAGTGTTGTACATGTTGGTAAGCAGATTTTTAAAATCAGTGTCTGGACTGATGTAATAACAGTCAAACCATTCTGAATTAGCAGAAGTTAAACAAACATTGCAGTAAGAATAAGGGGTTAAATGAACTCATTCAAATATGTTCTGTGATCAACTTTGTGGCTTCATTTTCAACTAATTCAAGAGAGAATGCAAATTGTGAGCTAGGACCAGCACAGGAAATGGAGAGAACATATTGATGCATAACTGTCCTAAAGCGAATATGATAAACTTACAAGAATCGCAACTGGGCATTTAACTGGGTTACAAATTGCAGTGTTAACCTGGTCATATTTTCCCTATTAGTGTTGTTTATGCCATCTGCCTAATGCGTGAAAAGGAGTTTGCATTCCCTTTTTGAAAATGTATTTCTTTTAGTGTGAATACCAACAATGAAATGTTTCTAGGATTTGATTTCATGGAATCTTTTTTTTTCTTCTGAATTCTGTGTCATCATATAAATGTGGGTAAATTGATTAATGCTACATACAAAAATACTTGTGTTTTAGCTCTTCATTTATGAAAAGTCCTATTTTTCTTATTTTCAAATTGGTAAATGATGAAATGTGATAATTCAGTGAGATAAGTTGATCAGTATTTCTGCATTTTTGAATTATATGAAAACTTGTTTCTGTCAGTTTCTTGTCAGGTTATTATTGAGCAATACTATTTTCTTTCAAGGGTAGTCTTTAGTTTTCTTTAATTTCTTTGGTTTTTAAAACCATTTTACTATGCATGTATTGTTTGTATCTTTCTACGTAATACCCATCTTCTGTAAAGAAAATATGGACAGGGGAAGTAGCAAGACATGATTGTCAGAGATGATAAGAGTTATAGAACAGATTTTATCAAAACTTTAAAAACAAAATAGAGATGTTTGTTCCACAGAACACCAGAAGAAATTCCTAGAAGGTTCTAGTGCTTGTTCTAATTGTGGGAAGGTTGTCATGTACCAGTTCAAGTTTGTTAGCATGCTTTAAAATGTTTGCACGTCAAATGTTGGTTTGCCAATTTATTGTGCACACAAAGTGATATGTAATTCATTGAGTAGTTTTCTTCTCAGTACTGAAATATTGATGTAATCGTTACTGTCACTTTATGGCAAATAGTTTAAAATGCTAGTCTCTTTTCTTCTTTTAGGTCCCAGATGTCATCATTATCTTCTTCTTGCTTGGATTTGCTTGGGCTCATTGTCATTCACAGTTCCAAGTACAACTTATTCAGCTCTTTGTGTTTTAACTTCATGTTATGGTCTCATCAGGACAGCAACTTCCTTGATTGCAGGCATCAGTATCTGCAGAAAAAACATGATGGAGTTCTACACATAAAAGAAAACATTGCTTTTACTGTACTAGTAAACAGTAAAATAAATTAGGTTACATGTACTTCACTAAATGTTAATAGCTCTCACACTGGCAGATACTAAGTCCTATGTCTGGGAAGGCCCAGTGGAAATACAGTAATGCAGGAGGGAAATATAACTGGATGTGCGTACAGTAGGTATCCTCCCTGTGGGAAGTTCTTTCTAAAACTGATTCAGTTGGAGTTGTCAGTGAGCTCTTGGAAAACTTCTTTTAGAACAAAAGAACGTCCGTTGCAGTCTGATGTCAAAATTTCCAAACCATTTTCTCTTCTTTGGTTAGTGTATATTAGAATTGTTTCTGCGCTGGTAAAGGAAAGAGGCTTTGATCCCAGCCATCGTTTACAGGTGTGTTTTGTAGTTTACTTTCTGCTGGAATTGTCTGTTCTTCCGTGCAATGCGTACTTAAACCACCGTGTGTTGATCAGCACATTGGCTTTTACCAAAAAGTCATATTGGACAGGGTTACCTGAATGCCTTTCATGTTTTAGTATTTTGTTGAAATGAAAACTATTTATAAATACTTTGTTTCTATGGATATATTGCTTCTAGTTAGGGTAGTGCTATAGATGTCTTCTTTCTCTACATTTTTTCATTATTCTCTGACAGTGTGTGAACATGTGTTTGGTGTTACTGTCAATTCCAAACATGCCATGGCATTGATATATCTGCAAAATGTATTTTTGTAGCTTATGGAGTAGTGAAATATAATCATCACAATTCATTTCATTTAAGTCTCATCCTTTTTCCATCCATCTTTCTTTCTCTAGGAGTTTTCCCCACCAGCAATTTTCCAATCTACGCCTCACTTATTACAGTTTCCCATCACAAGGCAGTATTAAAACTGCAGAGTGCAACATACACAGATCCCTAAATCAAGCCTGCAAGGTCCATACACTTTGGATAAACCTTATGTAGACTGCCCAACATAAATAGTTGTAAACATTGATCACTTTTGCTGAAAAGAGTGTGAGATTATCACTTGATACAAGTGCAGTGGGAATTATTGGTAGCTTATATGACCTTCAAAAATCATGCCCTTCCTAAATCATGACCTTCCAAAATCAATGTTAAACTAATTTACCCGAGCTGAAGAGCACTTCAATGCATATGTGCTTGTTTGGTGTCACATTTGTGAAACTTTTTGGATGCCGAAAAAGTTTGCAGGCATGACTTGCTCAGTGATGAATAAATAGAGGACTTAACTTCTTCGTTTGCCTTTGGCGAAGATTGAGTTAAGCCCTCAGCAGTATCTGTTCAAATGTCACAGAGGACAAGCAATCTCAATGAGTAGAACTGCAGGTTTGTAACAAACATGAAAAAATAATTCACAACAGGTGGTGAGGTTGTGAAACACACACTTATATTAATATAACTGGATAGCTTTACTCACTTGTCTTTGGCAAGTAAAAATTGAAGAAAGAACTGTCCAGAAGCCATATTACTTATTTCAGCATATATTTTCTTCTTTACCGCTGCTTTTCTTCATAGTGATAATTTTCCTTTATCATAGTATTTCTTAGTTATCATATTTATAGCATAACTAACAATTTTTATAAGATGAAGATTTACCTTATCATCTTGTAAATGCAACTAACCCCCAAACAAGGAAGTACCGGTATAAAGAAAAATACAACAAAACTGTTCCTGTTAACAATTCCTCANNAAAAAAATTTGTTATGTACAAAATAACTCAATTTTGCTTTTTTGAAAGACCTCCTGGCAAGCAGACCTTACAAATAATCTGTTTATCTGGTAAAACAGGGCATTGCTTAGTAGAAGTTCAAACACAAAATGTATCAACATTGTGCAGAGGTCATATTATAAAAGGTGCATATCTGTTGCTACAAAATGACAGCAGCTACTACTGAATAAAGAACTGTCTCAGTTACTACTCTACAAAGAATTGCTTCACATTTTTTTTTCCTGAAATAAAGTGACTCCTGATTCCTTTTATGGTCAGTGAAGTTTCTTATACCTTGTATATCTTATATCTCATTCAGGATATTACCGCAACATAAAGTTGGCTCCTTAACTCCCATTTCATCTCAATCTCGGTCTCTTTCATCAGTGCATCGTGGCCTGCAGGATCGACATCATTCATCATTTTTGTAAATACAGGTCAAAAAGTGTACCCTCAAAGGTTTCTACATTCATGTACTGTTTACTCTCTGAGTCTTCTGACCAATTGTTCTCACTTCCT
>VJOZ01002771.1:0-11496 GCA_009801055.1 Stichopus horrens | reverse complement strand
TCAAATGGGAACACGGCTTAAGTTACCCCTCAGTGTTGACTGATAGTTTATGGTCACACCTCAGGGTTGATTTATAGAGCACAGTCACACCTCAGTGTTGATTGATAGTTTATAGTTACCCCTCAGTGTTGACTGATAGTTTATGGTCACACCTCAGTGTTGATTGATAGAGCACAATCACACCTCAGCATTGATTGATAGCATACAGTCACACCTCAGTGTTGATTGATAGTTTACAGTCACACCTCAGTGTTGATTGGTAGTGTACAGTCACAACTCAGTGTTGATTGATAGCTTACAGTCACACCTCAGCATTGATTGATAGTTTACAGTCCCACCGCAGTGTGGATTGATAGTTTACAGTCACACTTCAGTGTTGATTGATAGTACACAGTCACCCCACACTGTTAATTGATAGTTTACACTCACACCTCAGTGTTGATAGTTTAAAGTAACCCCACAGTGTTGATAGTTTACAGTCATGCCACAGCTTTGATTGATAATATACAGTCACACTTCAGTGTTGATTGATAGAGTGCAGTCACACCTCAGTGTTGATTGATAGTTTATAGTCACCCCTCAGTGTTGACTGATAGTTTACGGTCACACCGCAGTGCTGATTGATAGAGCACAGTCACACCTCAGTGTTGATTGATAGTTTACAGTCACACCTCGGTGCTCACTGATAGTTTACACTGACAGTGTTGGCTAAACTGACTGAGTGTTGTTGTTGTTGGGTTACTCAGCGATTTCAAGGCCCACATCTGATCGGAACTCAGTGGACATACTGGCAGTATGTTTGCCAGTGAGTACCATTTGGTATATGACATTTTTATTCAAAAGATAATATTTTGGTTGCTCACTGTTGTCGAATATCAGCTTCTGAATTCAAGTCACTTCTGATAGAGTCTGTTTCTTTTCTGCTTTCATTGATGAAGTCTTCCCATTGTTGTTTCTGCATCAGGCTCCTCTCTAGTTCTCTCTCCACTGACCTTTATGTGAAATTAAATAACAAAATATTCTGAAAATTTGTGGTCTAATAAATTTTGAGAGTACCTTTTTCTTCTAATGGGGGGTCTTCAGCTTTCAACTTTCAGAGCAATGATCCAGCAAATACTCGTATCAAATTGCTAGCAAACTATGAAGAGCCCAAATTAAGAAAATTCATAATTAATGTAAATACAACAATAACAAAGTGTGCAGGACGATACCATTGTGACTAGCTCAGCTTACAGTAGTCTGCAACATAAACAGATCAGTAAGCTTATTGGAGAAGATAATTTCTGGTTTATGTGTAAGGATATATTGTCCATTTTGGCATTCCACAGCTTCATTCTAAATCTAATATAGATGGTACACATTTCATACACGCATTGAGAGTAAATACAATAATGTTTCCTCAACATAACCCAATTTTGGTGTTAGGTTTTGTTTTTTCTTCAGAAGAAAAACAAATTTTTACAGTTCAGATAAAACTAAACTGAACACTCCACAAAATTTTTACTGAGCATTTGAAAAATACCGAAATGTAAATTCTGTTCACCTGAGATTTTTGTCTTTAGCCCGTAGCTCACTCTTTAGTGTTTTAACTTCTTTCTTTAACATATCCACATCATTCAACTGTTGAAGCGCCTATCAACGAAAGAAAAGAGAAAGTTGAAAACTAATATCACATTTACATAATGTAACTGCATCAGCAAAGTCAATGCTAATTGACATGCAACTGATCAATTAGATGGAAATTTTTTGCAATGCCTGTTACATATTAAAATGGTTTTATGTTTTTCAGTAGTTGGGGAACTAGGGGATAGTTTTGAAGTCAACAATATGGTACACAACAAGCAACAAGCTTGGAGAGATGACATCACAAAATATTGAGGTTCTTCAGATCACCACCAAGGGGAAGCACTATAATTCATGCAGGGTTCCCATAGGTAAAAAAGACAAAAGTATTTCATAAAGACCTTGGTGATGCATTTCAATTTATTACATAGTGATATAGTCTCATTCCTGCCAACTCATGGGTTTAAGATTACAAGCTCACCCACTATAGGAGACAAAGTTCTTGTTCAAGATACTGCAGTTCTCAGAAAAGTTGGTTCTATAAAACCAGGTTATTGCAAGGTTATTTTATTCTTGGTAGTCTGTGTGGCAGAAACCATTAACAGGAAAATCACTGCAACCATCCAATATCAACATGTTGAATATTCATGGATCAACAGTTCAATCTGGGTATGTGTTGCTTACAAGTACTCACGGTACTTATAAACAATGCTGATAGATTTGACTGGTACATGCTCTAACACAAGTTTTGAATAAATCATGGAGAATATACACCCTGTATACATGGACTTATCAAAACATCTGGCAACTTTAATTGGGTTACTAAAGCTGCAGCCTCAGAAACATAAATATTTAAAGACAATAATAATGCCAAAATTTTCTACATGGAAGGGGCTATTTTAATTATGTGTTTTCTGCAGCAATTCCACACATTTGCATTTTTTCACTGCAAACAGTAAGAAAGACTTCCAACCAGAGATCAAAGTAAAGCAAATAACCACAATGAACATTAAATCAATACATAATTTTTTTAAAATTCATATACATCACCATGTTAATAAACTACATAATGATGTGAACTGAAATGGACTTTTTAATCTAGTGAAAATTTTCATCCAGAAAGGGCAGAAGTATTTTTCTGAAGGTACAATCTGTAGAATTCCAGAACATGTGTATGTTCAGAAAGTAGTATTACAGTATTAATTACTGTACATGTATACAGTAGCATGTGTGATGTTCCCAGAGCAAAGTCACAGAAATACCCTTGCAGTTGTGTTTTCACAGAACAGTGTTACATTAATTGGCTATATACTTGCAATTTTGTGATGTTCACACAGCAGCGTTACAACAATTTGCTATACTGTATATACAGTACTTGCCATGTTTTGATGTTCAGAGAGCAGTGTTGCAATAATTTGCTGTATGTACTTGTGCAATTTTGTGATGTTCACAGAATAGAGTTACAATTATTTGCTATATGTATATACTTGCAATTTTGTGATGTTCACAGGACATTACTACAATAATTTGCTATATATACTTGCAATATTATGATGTTCACACAGCAGTGTTACTGTAATTTGCTGTATCTACTTACAATATTTGTGATGTTCACAGAGCAGTGTTACAATTATTTGCTACATACTGTATACTTGCAATACCGTGATGTTCCCAGAGCAGTGTTACAAATATTTACCTTCACTTGTGATGTTCGGAGGGCTGTGTTAGAGGACTCTAACTCATTCTGCAGCTTGTTATTCTCTTGAACCAGTACACTGTTTTCTTCTCTCACTTGATGAAGTTTGTCCATGAGTAAATCTTTATCTTTTACTTCTGCTGACTTCTTTGTCTACGAGAATCACAAATTAAATGTCGAATTTTTAATGATTTTAGGATCACACAAAGAGGAAAGAGGGATGTACAAAACACAAGCAAGTTTAGAATTCATATTGGAACAGAATTATTGTATATACGCTATTAAAGACAGCAATGTAGTGGAGAAAGAGACCTTCAGTTCATTGGAATCACATCCATGGGTACAGTACATAACAGTGAACACAAGGAGTCTATGTTCTGTGATAATTTCACTAGTTAGTCATTCATACTGTACATTACTAAACAGTTAAACTATTGAAAAGAAGTGCATCGACGTAAAAGCTGTTGCAAATTACCTCTCAATTTTCAAAGATAGGTTTCTGTTCCTAGTACAGTGACGCTCACAATAGTTCCTTCTAGCATAAAAGTAGTACTTACTGTAAAATTTAAAATGGTAATACTTAAAGCTAAAAACAAACAAAAGCAAGTAATGTCACTGATCAGCAGTAATTACCAACTTGGACCAGCTTCTACTTTCCCTGTACTTTGAATTTGATGAATTCTCTCCCCTGACTGAATTGATTGATCTTCTTGCTGAGGAGTGCTGCTCATCATCCAGATCTCTCAGCGAGAGGAGAGACAGCAAGTCATGAGAATCTGATTCTGTGAGTGAACCATGTCTGGAAAATATCCAAATAATAACAAGACCCATAATAGAAATATCTAAAACTGACATAAACATTCCATGTCAATGGGGCTTATCAAGTTGAAATTGATAATTTTGTGAGGTTTATGAAGGGTACAAACACATGAAAATGCTTAGAATTAGCTCAAATGGGCAATTTTCATATCCTATAGTTACGGAAAACTCTCAAAAGCTTTGAGCCTTTTACCCTGACTTGTACTGACTGTGTGCATACAAATTAGTACTAACGAGAAAAGTGTCTGGTCACAAATTTTCAAAAACCAGATTGAATTGTTNNTCTTTGTTTGACCATTTGTCATTATTAGTTTGCTCTCCAGTTTCCAAATTTTTCAGTTGTTGGTGTAGCTTTTTACTCATTTTTATTTTTTTCTGTAGTAGGCAGCATATCTTACAGCACCATACCATGTGCTCACATGTGCTTAATCAAGCTGGGAGTTGGAACTTAAGATGATTATGCAATTACTAAAAACACATTTGAAATCAAACACATTATGTGAGAAACATACTTCAGTGCAAGATATGATTATGCATCACCATTGCATAATAAAATATAAAATAATTCAATTGATTTCTGTGACTGCTTGGTTTATTGTTNNTTTCATAATATCGAGAAGTGTGGAAAAACTTCATGTTCTACAGTATACATTTCATAATCTGCTTCGAAGGAATAAATAATTACCTTAGTGCATTCCAAATCAAAATTAGAGGATTTAGATGCCCATCGTAACCATAAAGATAGGAAAATAGGAAGAAGCTCGGAATATATTTTCCAAGGGAAATGATTAAGTGCTTTGATTTTGATTGGATAGTTGCCATATCAGAGTGGTGAATACACTCTCTTCATCTCTTCTCTTTGCAAACTACAATATCTTGATTTGTATTTAAATATAGCACTGCTTGGTTGGAAAGCAGTCAAAGCTGAGCAGAGCTATCCATAAGTTGCTAGGATTGCATAAGGGGAAGAAAATAGTAACACTGGTTGCAATAATGCAGTTATAACCGGCTTATTTGTTTTATGACAGTCTAAGTGCTGTGTATAGTGGTTTACAGTAGGTAATGTCATGTGTGGACAATGGAAATTAATAAAATAAAAATTGGCCGTCTTGAGATGCTTCATACTTGCATTGGCAACAAGTCACTTCAAGCTAGTCCAAGTCACAAGTTAATCAATGCAAGTCAAGTCAAGGCAATACCAAAATTGCAAGTCACATCACAAGTCATGAAAATATTGACTCTAGTCAGATTCTAGTCCAAGTCATCGAGTCCAAGTTAACAACTCTCCTTGATAGACTCTTTGGGGTATTCTGCTGAGTAACAGACATTTGACATTGATACCACTGGTCTTTTCACTGTCTCAGTTGAGAAGAGTTCTTCTTTGACTTTCGATCTTATGCTCAAATAAAAAGGATTGTTCTCTATATCTGCACTTTTAATACTGGTTGAAAATTACTATTTGCACATTTGTCTAATGCTCCCCAGACTTGAGTTGTAGTATCAGCCAACTTCAAAATGATGATGATATAGACTCTGTTACTTCCATGATTTTGAACAGATTTGTCTCATTGTTATTCAGAGTCTTAGTTTAGTCCTCAGTACATTACCATCTGTTTCCATGGTAAACTCTTTGAGCAGGCCTACAGAGCTTTCCATGCTGGTGTGGCTAATGTCTACAGATTCAGGTCTGGTATCTCTACTTCTAGTTTGCTAATTTGCTTACTTCCAACAGTGGCTGTGTTCTCTTGTTGCATCACTACCAGTCCTTTCACCCAATCAGGACCATTGATTTACTTTGTATTAGCGAAGGATCTTTCACATCTCCTATGAAGAGAACCCTAATTTTTCACATACAGTGCACTTGACATTTGTTTTGCATTCCTCAGCTCTGTGCCCAATCTCTTGACAGTTGAAGCACTTTAATTACCACCTCACATGTTTTGCTTCATGAGCAAACCCTCAGCACTTCAGAGAAGTTCTTGTAAGTTGGCCTCTGTATCTCACCCAGCAGTTTCTTCCATCAGGTCTTATAAAGCTGGGAATATCGTTAACAATTTCAATCTAATACAGCTTAAACCAACTGAACACATGAACACTTGGGGAATAGTCTGTTAAAGTATGAAAATGCCAACATAGCACTTTGAATATCCCTGGAGCACATGCTATTTTGGTCGAAAGCTCATATATGGAACATGCATCATCCTAACAAATGTCACACATGCAGTGAATGTGGTAGCATTACAACCATTTGCATTAGAGAGAGAAGGCCAAAACTTCTTCCTTATATTTACTGGTACTGTACATCAAACACTACAGCAGCTACCAAGTAGTTCTTACACCTCAGATACAGAAAATGTGATCCGGGATCAGAGTTGAAAACACTTGCAATTCCTCTGCAGGAGTGTGAATCTAGATTAACAGTGTAGTTACTAAGGGTAGCCATCTAGGGTAAGAAATGTTTACAAGCCTTCTACAGTTCTATGTATTTGCTGCTATTTAAGATTCAATCGGCATTTACAGTGTACTGTAACTTTTGCAAGGCTTCATCTTAAATACAACCATCTGGCACCTGCTAAAAGTTTTAGAAATTTACGCATTGAGAATTAAGCAACTGGTTGAACATGAAGAAGGCTAAGAGTCAGACACACATGTAGCAAACCATTCACTTAAGAAAGTTGCTTACATTACATTTTTAAACAGCTGACTGTACCATACCTGGGGGTCTGTAACTGCTGAAGACTAACTTCTGTTTGGTGCAGACGTCTTTTCAGTTCAGAAACATTTCTGAAAATTTCCTCGTTTTCATCAAGTTCACTTGCCATTTTACTACATCAGGATCATGTGGACATTGGAACTGTTGAAAAATGTGACAAATCAACATTCATCATTAACATCACTCAGTCTTTAACTATTTTCAAGGAACAACAATGAGGTTATTCTGTGGTGTACAAGTTTGTTTTGTAATATTCTATTACCATTCACAAGCGGATCTATGTGTATTTTTCTTTGCAGGCACCTCCAACCCAATGCCAATATCTTGTTTAAAACTCAAAGTATTAATGTCTGAAAAGAGATTGCTTTGGTATTTTTAAAGATCATTTCTAGTTTCCTCAAAGTTAACAAACACTGGCAAAGCACTGGAATATAAGTAAAGTTGTTCTTCTTTGAAGCGTACATCTGCTCTTTAAATTTGACATCAGTGAAAATTTAGATTGAATTTCTTGTATACTGAACTTAAAATGTTTTGAAAAGTAAATTAATCTTAAAATGTTGGGAAAATAAAAGTCACAACTCTTGAACTATTGCCTAGTGTGGTGATGGATTACTGTGACAATATTCAAAAGGAAACTATTTTAGTTCACTTTTAAAGTTCATATGATCTTCTTTGTGCATTGACAATGCTATCATTTTATGACTTCTCAAAGCCTCTGTCTCATCTCCATCCATTATTTTTAGTGGATATAATAGTTTTTCAGTGTCTGCAATTAGTGGTTTTAGTTGAGTCTATGGTAGTCTGAGGCAGTTAGAGAGGCATACTGGCTATGTGGGTACACTATAGTCTACCTGAATTAGTTTTGAAAGCAAATAATTTTAGAGTCTTTATGACAGAAAGTTTCAATCAGGAACATTATGGGGGGGAGACATGTTACAATATCGAAGTCCAGAATTACAATAGGAATAACATTTGCAGACTTGCTTTTGAGCCTGCCTGTGCTTGATCTGCCTAAAGGTGCATGCAGGTTGAGTCTTGATGCATAAACCTGCCAAAACTGTGTGCCATACATACAGGTACACAGTTGTTCCTCTAGCCCAGATTATTACTTCAAAAGCACATTTCTATGGAATTAACTGGGCTTCAGCCACTAATAAACTAAAGATCTCCAGTCACTCACCGAAATATTGGAGATTTGGCTATTTTCAGTGTCACCCTGAGTCTCATGGTTTGGTGTTCTATCTCATGGTAAAAATGAAGTCCATCTGTCCAAATTAAACAGGATTGTCACATTTTTGTAAGGAACCGTGATAAGGGTCCGAACCAGCAGTATTTACAAATATGACAAAAGGTCTCAATTTTCTAAAAAATAAATATAAACATAGCGGTTATATTGTGTGCACGTTTACGAATGTGCAGTGAACTTCCCTTGATTTTGAATCGCATCGGCATTAACAAATTGAAAACTTTCCTTCAGCAGCATTGCCTAGTGGCCCCATCTCTTTTCTTTTTACTTTAGAAAAGAGGGCATTCTCCCAGATCAGTCTCCAAAAGTTAGGCCTACATGTATTGTACGTCACACTTTCACACACTAACTTAGCCTAACTTGACAAAGGCTAGTCTTTCTGTCTTTGTATTGTTGACGTAGGGCTAATATTATCCTAATACTAACTATTATCAGCAACAGTTTCCAAGTTTTTCTCGATTGAAAATAGGCTAAGCTAAGTTAGCCTAGATCTTCCAAGTTCAAGGTTAGGCTACTGTAAGTATAGCAATTAACATGTCATTAAATGATTACAATTACTAACCATGCTACATACACAAGTGTAGTGTAGGGTCACTGAATCTAAGACTAAACTATAGTATAGGATATAACCAGATCAACAGTGTGAGTGTTATTTACAGCCTGTCACCATTTCCCGACGATTTGCTTTTTCATCGGTGTCAGCTAGATTATCCGTAAACAGAATGATTTCCAGACTGTGTCAGGGGCAGAAGGCTTGTTACTCTGTACCAGTACTTGTGTAACTTATTGACTGTAACTAGTATTGGTAATCGTATACTAGTGCCAATCTCGTTTGAATATCAATCTTTCGTGCGCCTTCACTGTCGTCTGCTGTGTGATTGGCAGGCGATGACGTGTTTGACCCGCAGACCCAACTGTAAAAGCCAGCATAGATAAATGTTACTAGTACTATGGCATGTAACCATGCTGTTTTTATAAGAACGCAACACGCATCTCATGAAACTTTTCTCATAAATGTCA
This sequence comes from Stichopus horrens, assembly GCA_009801055.1. Taxonomy (NCBI): domain Eukaryota; kingdom Metazoa; phylum Echinodermata; class Holothuroidea; order Aspidochirotida; family Stichopodidae; genus Stichopus; species Stichopus horrens. The sequence continues at coordinate 2,439 of VJOZ01002771.1, read as the reverse complement.
TGGCATATTCATTTTCATCTCTTCTTTTTATTAGCCTTTTACTGAAAGAGGGAGGGAATTGCATGTTCACATTTTGCGTGAGAGATCGATAGCAGGGCAGAGTCAGGTGTTATACACCAGATATTAGCTAGCTGGCCCTCTATCGTTCTTTTCACCGTCGGTCACCCTCAGCCGAGGCTATCAAGAAATCCCCACGTCAAAGGGGTTTAAAGTTAACAATGGTTCGTTCATTTAATAAAAAATTACTGTGAACAAGATGCGAAATAATTAAAAGTATGTGAGATATGTTTTAAAAATCAAGCCAAAAGTCGCGGATTCAAATGATTTTTGGCGATATTGTTTCACCGTCGAAACTACTGAGACTCAACATAGTCTTAGCATTTGCCTAACGTGCGCAGTTGTACACTGGGAAACAGGTTCGCTCAGCTTAGGCTTGATGTATGCGAATTCAGTACCACTACCAAGTACCAGTAGGCAGTATGAATAAACATATTTGGCCAGACGGCAATTGAATTAGATTCTCAATGAAATTTATTGCTTTGCAAAAATATGTTTTTGACAAAGAATGTAGATGATTTCCGCGAGGCGTGACCTAAGTTGTTGAAGTAGTTCCTAATCATTGCAAAATTATGTCAGTGTCCCTACTTACTGGCTAGGTAAACTTAAGACCCAAGTACCTGTCGTTATCCTGGCCATGGCTAGGCCCACTGGTCGTCCTAGCATTAAGTACACACTAGTACCAGGTAGTAGTGTATAATTCACGCTAGGACGATCTGTGGCTAGGCCTTACCAGTGTTCCCATACCCTGATAAAGGATTACCATGTTGCATGAATATAGGGCAATCAATGACAAAGTTGGTGTTACTTTGTTTATTGCCAATATTGGAAACCTTCAGGAAGCAATAGTTTGTTTTGCACCATTACTGTTAGTGACAGATCCATTCAAACGGTCTATACACAAAATTTGTTTCCTTTCATCAGGGGTTCGTCAAAGTCGTAAAGAACAAAGCTTACTTCAAACGATTTCAAGTCAAGTTCAAGCGCCGTCGTGAAGGTAAAACTGACTACCATGCCAGAAGATTCCTCGTGGTGCAGGACAAGAACAAGTACAACACCCCAAAGTATCGCATGATTGTGCGCTTTACTAACAAAGACTGCATATGTCAGGTTAGTGTTTTAAGGAACCTTTTAGTGTGATACTGTATTTTTTGTTGTGTAGACATGTTTAAGTAGTCACAACACACAAGTTTTTTCATCAGTATTTTGATGGTTGTGTTCAGTTCTGACATATCCAGTGCTTTTTCATATCTTTAAGATGTTGTTTAATTCCTAGTGGAGACCCACTGAGATTTTCTTGTCATTGTGTACTAATTCTAGTGTAAATTTAGTGTGCTGTAGCCTGTTCCCTTAACAAGCAAAATACTATTGATGAATTCTGAATTGTTTCTCTCTCTAGGTAGCATACGCCAGGATTGAAGGGGATGTGATTGTATGCGCTGCATACGCACACGAACTTCCTCGCTATGGCGTGAAGGTCGGGTTGACAAACTATGCTGCAGCTTACTGCACAGGACTCTTGTTGGCAAGAAGGGTGAGTTTGTGACAATGTTAAGTTTAATTATCCAGTTAAGGTGCTCTCCATGGGAAAGGAGTGAGTTACTTCAAGGTAGAAAAAGTTTGATGCAATTCTGCAATACCAGTCATGAATATATCAGTTGCAGTCACTTGCAGTTCATCAGTTGCTATGTAGGGTGGCAATTTTGTCTTTGTAGTACATCTTGATGTTCTTGCAGAGTTGTAGGCCTTTGTGGTTATATTTGGTATCCTTGAGAAAAATATGGGGTTTTTGCTGCATGCTGCATTATAAATGTAACTCATTTGCTAGTTGTAAACTTGAAGTGTAAAGTAAACACTGTCTTTTGCAAGATACAGATACAAAAATCAAAGAAGCACAACTTAACTGACTTCATTCACTATTTCCCCAACACCGTCAAGGAAACAATCTTTGCTACTCCATAAGTTGTTGTTTTATGGAAAATTAATTGTGTACTTTTCATCTACTGTAAGTGTCCTTGTAGGATTGTTCTGGCATAGCTGTGGTTAACGTATTGTTAATAGTAAAAAACTGATTTCTTCTGAGTAATATCTGCAAATTGTAATATTTTGCTTCTCATTGAGTGTTGCACAGCATTGCAATGACTGTTTCAGTGTTGTACAGCATTGTAATGACTGGTTCAGTGTTGTACAGCATTGCGATGACTGTTTCAGTGTTGTATAGCATTGTGATGACTGGTTCAGTGTTGTACAGCATTGTAATGACTGGTTCAGTGTTGTCCAGCATTGCGATGACTGGTTCAGTATTGCACAGCATTGCGATGACTGGTTCAGTGTTGTACAGCATTGTGATGACTGGTTCAGTGTTGTCCAGCATTGCAATGA
>VJOZ01002755.1:0-13371 GCA_009801055.1 Stichopus horrens | reverse complement strand
TAAATGAATTTCATGAAACAACTTAGTCCCTTTCATGTCCCTCTACATCAACATACCTGACGGCAGTAGAGTTTCAGTTGTGCCATTACTCAATTATTATTCATGAACGATAGGAATATTTGAGATGTTACATAACATTTAAAGTTGCAATTTCACTGCAGTTGCAGTAACACTGATGACCATTTCGAGGAATTTCATAAAATGGGCCATAGGGTCCACATAGAGCCATAGAATACAAATTCATGAACACCCTAAGATAACCACCAGCAAAGTAATATTATGACAAACCGTGAACATCGTACAAGAGAATCTGTGGAAGTACTTCGAGAAGCTCAAAATGGACCATAGGGTCCTGATGGGAAACGTAGGACCTTGCACCAAAAATTCCTGGACACCCCAAATGGTCCACCACCCAACTAACATTATGTCTAAGTTTCAAACAAATCCATGAAAGGATGTACGAAGACCAGCGTTTTGAACAATTGTGGACAGAAAGATAGCAAATTCATTCCTGACTTCGTCGTCATTTTGCCATATGAACAACTTTGTGGGTACTTTTTAAAAATACCTTACGCCCTCTGTTTGTTGCAACTCATTAGATAGCTATTATTACACATTACATGTACGTCATAGGTATCAGTAATTTACCATCTTTCACTTAACAGGCCTTAATCAATCATGGCACTTCCAAAATTCTGCAAATTCTGCAAATCGATTTTTCGCTAGAAGGGGTGAAAGTCTGAAGTCAATCCTGCAAATCTTCTAAATCAGCAACATGTGTACTTTATATTGCATACTTACCTCAATGCGAATTAAACAACGGCGATGATATCCGAAAACATACAAACTGTTCTTCCCGTGATTTATTTTATACACTTTAACTGTTGCCAGCTGATTTATGTCATTTAATGGAGATGTGTTAACTTACGGGTAATTTGCAGACCACTCCTCACTCCATCCAAATTCAAAACTATATCTAGAGTTAGCAAGACACTGAATGAGGCAGTTACCAAGCAATGTGAACTACATTTAATTTTCCTTCACAGTGAAACATGATATGCCGCATGGAAATTCTTTTCTTATTTAGGCCAAAAAAAGCTACCTTAATACATCATCATTTCTCTCCCTGGCATAGGCCAACATATCGCCAACAGTTTATTTCATTTCGATAAATCAGAACCTCTGAAAATCGATAAATGAAAGTTTAAAAAAATAACTGACCTTGAGCTGCGTCTACTGTACACGGTACTAGAGAAGTAGCGACGCAACATGTCAATAGCAGTTTACAAAATATCCCCATGTTGCCTGACTAGCGGTTGACTCGTTTATGGCTATAATATCAACATACGGTCTCTCAGTCAATTAACCTTCCTGTATACTCGAAATTGGACTTTGATTAATTGTTTTAATTACACCCAATCAAGATAGAACGTTTGAAGGTTTGTAACCCTGTACATTATATACGACAATTGACTGCATGTGAAAGACAGAAAACTAACATTTATGAAACATGTTAAAACTTACCGCATGATTTCAATATTCAAAGGTCCTAACTGGGGCCTTGTGTGAATCTACGAGTCGCTCTAATCCTTGTAACATTCATTAATAAGTATACTGGAAACAGTTGCAAAGCGCTTTTTCTGAATTTACCTACAGTTGACTGTTTCAAATTCACAGCTGACATAAAAGAAGATGATGGGGTGGAGGTGGGAGGGGGGTGGTTGGGGGCGCTAAGGGAAAAGGTAAAATTAAAAAAAAGGAGATTATAATATCTAAGAACTCAAGTGGAAGAGTCACTTCCAAAAGCACAAAGAGCCACACTCACACTTGGGAGCCTCTTTTCATCTCACCCCAACCGATAATGTCGATCCATGTCATTAACATACCATGAGGTACCCCTAATAAGACCTACAGTATCTGACCTACTTTCAGTTGGATACTACAAGTGGTGTAAGGTGGTACCTAAGTGTCACTTTGCTGAACTAAAGCAGTTCGATGGAGTACAATATCTTCTCCCAATACAAAATAAGGCACATAAGAACGGGATAATGAAAAGAGAGGCATGCAAACTACTCCGTAGTATTAATTGGCGTAATACGTCTTATAATGAAGCCTACACTCAGAATTATGCAAACAAGAAAAAAAANNTTAAATTCCAGTCTGCCTTTATTTCACAGTATATTGTTCTCTAGAACCTTTCGGTATACAAAGAATAAATCACACCAGAAAGCTGGCTAAGATGAAATGACACCTTTACTGTATTCTTGTTTACAAGGCATCTGGACACAAACTAATTATGCGACGCCTTTGACCATAATGCATAATAAGAGTACAATGGCTCAAGTTACGCCAGGACAGGCAAACATATGGGCATCCCCACATACACACACGCTATAGAAATGAACTCTTTGGATTTAGTACGTATATGAAACCATGCTGTTACCAAACAAAACTTAGTCGATCCGCCATCAACCCACACACTCCGACATTGATGGCATCATCTCACTGATTGTAGTATTCCTCCTTTGAAGTATGACGTACCTTTGGGTGCTTTTTATTCCTTATAATCTTGTGGAGGGTTTCTTTTAACAAGGGTTCCATAAAAAAGTGTCCCGCCGGTCTATGCTTAAAAACCGGCCCTACATGCTCACCATCATCAAGACCATCACCACCACAGTTTTAATGTTTAATAATAACAATATACGCCCAAAATGTACCACCCAGACAAACCCATTCGGTTGGTCACATCCTGACTCAGTGACCGAGACTTGATTGTCTATAGAACACTTTGAACTTCCCACAAGACAAGATGCATTTCCTCCAGTGCCACTATTTATCATTACTACATTTATGATTAAAAATTATGGTGGTCAGCTATTACATTTATGGTTAGAAACTTTATGGTGGGTGTTACATCTATGGTTAATTATTACATTTATGGGTGTTACAGACATAATTGAAATGAATGGGATGATGTTGGTACACGGTAACCTGAAAAAAAATGAAAAAGCTGCCAACAGTATTTCAGAATCAGTTGAAAACTGGTGGTAAACAAGTGTGGTAGTGTACCGTATGAAATACAAAGCCTTGTATTTCGTGGAGGCCAGTTGGTTCAGCAAGGATCATTTGTGAACAATATGCACGATGTAGTTGTTTAATTAGTTAATGCAGGGTATATGTATCCGAGATATATTCATGGAATCTTTGTACAGGTTTAGATGATCACGTGAGAATTCAACCAATCAGAGGACGAGTGTATGAGCATGTACGTGTTGGGAAGACATTTATCGATGATGGACATGAACGAAGTAGACAGTAATGTGTTTAGTAGATGTTTGCCGATAAGCTCTTTTTCTTCTGGGGATTTCCCTACGTGCACTTGTCGTTGCTTAGTCAAAGGAAACCGGCCGTTAACTGGATCACCATATCATTTTGCACCAAGAAAACGAAAGAGTCATGTTGTTTAGCTTCATTATAATGGTTCAACGCCTTGCCATAAACCCAGCCAACTACTCACTAAGGTAGTAGTGCCTAGTATGGCCTAGAATCCGAGCTGCCATTGCTCCCTCAGTTCCAGAAGGGAATCCGAGAGAGTTCTCGCTGATGGTTCGGCCTGGCTTCGAGGAATTGGACCAGCTGACTTGCAACGGAGATCTTTCGTCCATTGCGAGGGGTCAATTAGGTAGACGGACTATAAAGTTGGTGTTTAAAATTCAGCGACACCGTGGCATGTCTCTCTTGTTAACATTTACATATAGGCTTCGGTCACGTTCTCTCATATGAAAGAATACATTAAAGGTGAACACAAAACCAACGAATTAAGTGGAAGATTTACAAAAAATTAAAATCAAACAGCTACATACGTAGAGACAAATAATCATGCCCGTTGTACCTCTCTTCCTTAAATTGACAGATGGATTTCTTCTCATGTTGTGGTTCATCATGTTGTGGCACACATGTTGTGGTTCACGAAGTTACAAACATCGTCAACATATACCTTATTCACTTCTGGAAACCAGAATCCGAATATTTACACTAAACTTAAACGTATCGCTTTCGATTTATCCGTATCACATTCAATGGAACGACAAAATTTCCCTGTGTCACATGTACACGTCTTATAGAGATCAAAGAATACGACAGTAGGACTACATCGATTAGTAATTAAACACAATGGCTGAGAGGATGCGGCAAAGAATACCAAGAATGCAGCCAATGAAGTCTCAATTTCTTGAATAACTTCACTAAGCTGTGCTCTATAATCCTAAGAGAGGATACAGACGGGAAAGAATTACTTCTATTTTTTTTTTTAGTTTTTAGTTCTAGGACTGAAAACATCACTTTTGTTTCTGTAAAGGACACTTTAATTTTTTCTATAATGATCTGTACAACCATTTTCACGATAAGGCAGACAAAGGATTGTAAACCTAAAGCTCTTCTATAAAGTTCTTTTACTGTCATAAGCCTTGTGACAATGGCACCCGGGATTAGCAAAAATTATTGAACAATGAATACCTTTGAGATTATTCCAAATCTGGAATATGAGAGAGTTTGTCACTGAAAGCCAAATATGTTATCGCCACTACAAAACAATATCGTTGGCAGCCCCACTTTTGCCCACATAACTATTCATACCATTTGTATTGATTTCAAGAAACAGCGATTGATGGCCAAGGCCTTTTTGGAGAATTTGAATTTTGAGGGGCCAATTACAAAGTCGATGCAACTTGTCGACCGAACAAATGTCGAACTACAACTCATATTTATACATCTTGCAGATAAAAGCATAGCTCTCTTTTTAAATTTTACGACAAGTGATTTTCCCCTTCCTTATCTACCCTGAAACACTGACAAAGGACAAAGATAGATGACCAGGCGATTGCCAGTACTTATATCCCATATTCTTTTTCATAACTCATATTCCAGCTTTATGACTCATATTCCAGCTTTAAAGAGCACAAGATGAGTAGCTCGTGGTCTTCTTATCAAGTTTCCTGGTTCTTTATAAGGATTTTCGCCTCGGCGGCTTTTAATTTTCCATCCTCCTTTATCTTTCCAGAGTCATCTTCCTGTTGTGAAATAATATGTACTGGGAAAGTTGATTAATTAGAGTTTCTGTTTGTTCAATTTTAATGACTCTGATCCATCTTAAAAGAAACACTGAACTATGCATCTTAAAGTTTTATATCTTGTTTGATTTTAATATAGTTAGTGTGTCTTCTTGCATGTCCAATAATTAATTTGTTCCTTCAGATTCAACTTATACATGACGTCATCAACTCAGTGCTGTTCTTATTTCCAGCGTCAGTTCATTTCTTTAATGTGTTGCATTAAAATGTGCAACACTTAAAAAAGTCTTGGAAACAAAAGTTTCGTAGCCGGCTTCTCTCGACTGCTCAAGCAAAATTTAAAAGAAATTGTTAGGACGCTGTTGTATGTTGGTCTCTTTAATAATGCGTTGGTGTTACGAACATGATCGGGACATTTTGTATACGGAGAACTTGAGAAATTAAAATACTTTGGCCAAGATGTATCTTCCCCAACACCCCTCCACCTGCTGACATATTCAAACAGTTGAATCAAAACCACCATATTGTTTTTATTTAACTTCAAGAGTTATTTCCTTTCAACAGCATTTAATGGCTTTATACTAGAGCCATTAATAATAATAATGGAATGAAAGCACTAATTCAAAGTGCATGTAAATTGTTGAATTAAATATGGTTCGAATTATAGTTTTTCACTTTGTTATTGAAAAAGGATAAATCTTTTCAACAAAACATTTTGTCAGTTCACACTCTATCGTCGCGAAGTTATAGTTATGTACTTTAGCATATTTGATTTATATTAACCTCTACCCTTTGGAATTGACCTCGCTTTACTTATCAGAGAAAGAATATGACTAAAGAAAAACGAAAATTGTATAAAGTCGTATTTTCGTAAGAATGCGCCAATTTTGAATACCAACTATACAGGGGGCGTTTCAGATATTTGTCAATCAATGTGTTCTCCTTATCACGTTGTGGATTTAACTTGGAAGAGTTATTAAAGTAACCATAATTCAAAATATAAATGTGTGATAATACCACAGATATGCGGATTTGTTTCTCTATTGCTTTGTTTCGACTGCACTTTTTTGATTGAGTGGTTGCAAAAACTAGATGCACAAAATAGTTTGTGACTTTACAATTGCTAACCCTGAAAAAATGATAGGCCTCTGTTTTTACGTTTTATATACCCCTTTAAACAATATGTCTAAATCTACTTAAAGATCCACTCACTAATCTACCTTCCAATCTACTGTCTACATCATTATGAAGACATCACTCTGTAACTACATTGTGGTGGTTTCATTTATTGATTCGTTGTGATTTGTTATCATAAGTCGTCAGACCGCACACCAAACTCTTCTTGAAGTTTATCTCTGTACTTCGAGACGAGTATATCATACCTGATATCATGTCACACCATTAGGTCCAGAGGATGAAGAAAGGTTTCAAGGTATTCCCGTCTCGAGACTTACTGCACGATATCATGCTACGAATTGGATGTATGTTGTGAAAATCGATGATTATATGAAATTAATGGCGGGTACTTATCAGCTCCTATACCCCGCTCACCTCACCACACACACAAACACAACGCCAAGCAGTTATGAGACAATTTTAATATTAACTTCTAAATGAGTAATAACAGATAATTAAAGATAAAGATGGATTTCTTTTAATTGATATTTATGTAAAGTACAAAACATCATTTTGCATACACACTGTCACTGATAACTGGTGGTTGTAGGAATTAAATGACACTTAGTTTGTACCAAATATATGCGTACAACTACCACTCGATATCGTCACACTCCCTGATGTTTAACAAGGAGAAAGATTTATGACCTGGGTGAAGTTGGGGGGGGGTGGGAGCTGTTTCGTGACGGTGATTGATACTACACTAGCGAGATGAGTTTCCCATATAGTCTCTGAGCATACCTTACACGCTTTGTCCGTTTAGTACTTTACGGTATTATTACACTTAAGATATTTAATTTCTCTCCCTCTCTTCATTATTTATCATGCAAAAAAAAAAATAAAAAAATTGCTGAAAATTTGCACAATTTTTTATATGTACTAGATATGCAATGAATTTCAATGTAGTCATTCAATTATCACGACATGATGGCATGAAGCTGTATTAATATATTACAATGAGATACGAGATTAGAGTAAATATCAACATAGTTAATGTACAATGGGGACTTCCTCCTGTGCCACCCTTTGTAGTAGGTTCTGGGTTTCGATCACCGTTTGTTGATTTTGATTCGGTCGGTGTAGCGGTTGGTGTTGCCGGTGTCGTAGGTGCACTCGTGGACCACTGTCCATCACCAAAGTCGAAAGTCCCCATCACTGGGAAGTGGTTAGAAAGATCAGTGACTGTGCGATCAGTGGCACAAAAGCGGGAATCTGGATAAGCTGGGTTTATGGAAGCAGCCGCCATACAAACAGTGAAAGGCGAAGCTCTAGGCCGCAATACCCGGAGAGCCGAGCGGTTAGGCTGTAAGTGTTCATCACTGTATAACACATAGTCATACCAGAACGCATCACTCCCTGCCCTATCGCCAAACACGTCGTTCTTATCTTCGTCGTATGTCGCGGAAATGGACCCAACGATCTGAGGTACTGACGCCCGTAGTTCTCCGATTATTTCGTTGACGTGGTCGGTGTCGTCAATTCTATCGGCGTTGAAGTCACCTGCGTAAATCACCGCATCTGAGGAACTAATCGGCTGACTATCCATAAGGTCGTAAATATCTTTAGCTTGCAAGATTCTTACCAAGCTACTGTTACGTCGATTTGTCGATTGCATTTCGGTGCCGAAGATGTGGTACGTCCTGGTCTCCGAGTTGACAGTTTTGTCTACGCGGGCGTAAACGACCCCCTTCTGGGTGAGACTGTCGGGTGTTGTCCTCTCAGTGGCTTCAAACACTCGCAGCCTCTCCCTTGAGATTGGCCATTTAGATGCAATGAAGACGCCACCGCTTTGGGGTTGTGACGGTGTAGGTACGAAACCAACGGTTCGTGTATGTTCCGAGAATCCATACTCAGTCAGAATATCACGGAGAGTCAGCTGATTATCACCGGAAGCAAAACAGCCTCCCATGAATACTTCGTTGAAAACAATGACGTCCACTTCCGGTATAATCTTGATCAACTCTGGTAATACACGGCATGTGCGCTCTCTCTGGCCATTCTGGTTGTACAGATATCGCGTCTCCCAAATATTGTACGAAATAACCTTCATCATCGTTGCCGGTGTATTCACTAACGGTGTCGGTATATCGGGAAAGGAACACCTCACCCTCACTCCGGTTTGGCAGGTATCGTTTGGATTTCCGGTGTCAAAATTTTGTTGGCAAACATACTCGAGACCAGCCTGGCTGCAATAGGATTCATCAGCAACGCAATCTGGGGCATCGTCTGCCAAATGAAATGTGTTCAAATTCATTTAGAAATAACGCAGCAACAAACTGGATGTCTTCTCACAATATTAGTGGCTATGTGTAATGACAAGAAGTTCAGTTGGTAATCAAAGTCGTTGATGGGATGGGGTACAATAACGGGAAGGGGCTGCTCGAGGATGCTTGGTGAGCCTAGTGGGGGGGGGTGTAATCAATTTCTTCACACGCATCCCGTTGTGACAATGACAAAACATATACATTCTAAACTATTTACTTAACAAATTAGCATTGTATTGACAATCACCAGCAAATTCATTGACAGAAAGAGTTTCAAACCTTTATAAATGTGTAATTATGTTTAATCCAATGCAATGAACAACGAAGACTGTAATCATAAAATAAACAGCTGTTGGAATTGATAAAATTTAATATCTGTTTCGACAGTGATTGATTGACTTTATCAGGCATTGTTAATATTAATCTCTAAGCACAGGATTATCGATGACACTACTCGAGTAGAATTTTTTTAAGGGTTGGTAAAGTAGTTCTTATGCACAAGAGACTCTCAAAACTAGTAATTATCACTGACAAGAAAAAACAAAAAACTATGGCTTTTATATTTGCACAACTTAGCATAGGTTATAAGAGCAATGATCTCCAAGGTGAAGCTTTTTCTTGCGGCCAGATTCTTGCGGCATGAATCGATGCAGTTTTTTCCCTCTTACCAGTTCATATACCATGGAGCTGAGACAATCTTTGTACGTACTTATGCAACTGAAATGGAAATATTTTTATGAAATCTGGAAAACAAATATTTTTTGTGATTACAACGTAAGGACCATAAATTTGTATGCCCTTGGCGGTGTTCAGTATGACATAGTATCGTAAAATTTATACATCTGTAGAGATTGGCTAGAGGAGAAATTTAAACTGGACATACCAAATTCTCAAATGTCCTTGNNTGACGTCACAAATTTGTTTACTTAACAATGTTTATTCATGACACAGCTGTGAGGCACTAATTTGGTAGTTAATTTGTCACTCTTTGACCGATTTGGGTGGAGTGTATGGCTTTTTTCACCATTTGCAATGTTTAGTGGACCAAAATATTCCAAAGTGTCATTTTCATTTCACACTACCTTTAAGGATTAGTTGATTTACATGATGTTGCTCCGTGAATGATATTACAGGAGGCGACATAAGTTTGAGCAAATCAACCAGCTTATCCTCACTCGATTTGGTGGTCTCAGAGTGTTTCTGTTGTGTTTTTTCACAATAAACCTCCTGATAAATTTAAAAGGTACTTTAGAAGACTAAAGAATCTGTTTAATTAATTATTCAAATGAATTGGTTATGGCATGATCGCGTACATTCGGTATATTAAACTTAACATTACTTACCGACCCATACTGATAGCTTGGCATTGAAGTCCTCCCCACATTCAACTTGAGCTAAAAGAGAGTTAAGATAATCATAATGTTAGCTTTTAAGGGAAGTGGTAACCTTAGGTTATAAAATTTGACGAAAATTGTCTTTCTATATACACTTCATATCATGTTAATCTGTTACGTCTTGCATGAATAACAATTAATTATATCTTATGTGGAATGGGCTAACATGCATATAGGACTAATTGCACTCTGTCAACTACTAACTCACTAAGACGTTTTAGAAATACATTATGTACCTGCAGAATCCCTCATTTACAAATACGAAAATCCCTGTCTGACATTTGACCGGACATAATTATAATAATTAATTAACATAGACCTAAATTTCTGAAATGTGACAGGTATAATGCAGCTGTGTTACTTTACGGAGTGAGAATATAAATGGTAAGAAAATGACCTGAAAAGGTTTGAAGTAAACTAAAAGAAGAGGGTATAGAATTTACCTTGAACGTAATGGAGAGCAAAAAGTACCAGAAAGAAAACGATGGTAGACGTTGAGTTTTTCATGATCTCGTATGAAGAAAGAGACACAATAAACATTACATCTGGCCAACTATTAAAGTCCACGTGCAATTTTGTCGATCCTTGATTGCTTAATCGCTTCTGATATCCTCAATCTATTCCTACAGATTTTCATTCCAAGAATTACACCACTGAGAAATACTTCATATGATGGAGTCACTAAAAATAAGTCAATAGTCACGTCTATGAAGTGATTAAGCCCCGAAGGATGGAATGTAGGCTACCTCTAATACACACAGAACCTGGACCTTTCCTGTACACTGTGACCTCGTATTGCCTTGATGTACGTAAACACACATATCTAATTATCTAGTTCGTGTGTACAGCTATAAGTTCCAAGCTGCTGAGTTCTGGGAGGTTACAACTGACGATGACTATTTACCATTCGTTTCCCTGGAGATGATTGTATAAGATTAACTAATTCCAGCTAATTATTAGTGATTCAGCTGATAAAAACAGCCTCTAATAGTCTTCCACTTTGCAAAGACAAAATAAAGTCGACACGACCCCATGTTTACCTCAGAAATTGTACAGAATAGCTCTTAGAATTGGGGTATAGTTTTCTAATTATCATTAGAGATAATTAACTGAGCTATTGATAAATATGAAATTGTAATTATATTTTGCTTGTAGACCTGTAATAAACACGGAAATGCTGCCATAACACCGTTCCTTGCTTGAGAATTGACCAAAGCAAAGCTTGTGATGAATGGAGGAAGGAGACTGTTCAAATATCTGCGACTTGGAATTTGACCAAGACTCTTTAGCTGTCAACAAGCGTTGTTGACACTGCTTTACATAAAATGATGGTCTAACCACAAATATATAGCTTCGACATGTTGAGGAGTAAGTAAATCTGACCATTAAACTGAAACTTCCATTCAATTCCTATATATGGGTCTCGAGATATGAGCAGTTGGATTTGCCACATTTGTCAACTTGAAGCAAGCAGGAGTGATTTCATCTCCCCACAATGATTAGACATTCAGTGTACTACCATAATGTGAATGTATGAGGGGTATGGGAGTTGTGCGTCATTCACATAACCACTATTTAAGCTGACCACCAATTGATTTTCAGGTCAAAAGAAATTAATGCAATAACGAAGAAAACAAAAAACTCCTCAGCAATGTCACTCCAGCTTGCTCCAAGTTCACACTTTTTAACAAGGGGGATATATCTGATATGGAACTGATAATATGGGTAACTGAGAATATCTCGAGAACCGTACCAGAATGTCTGGATTAAGTTACTCTTGAAAATGTCGAAGCTGAATTTGTGGTTGGAACATCCTTTTAAAGAATGGCCAGATCCATAATTGTTAATTCCTAACAGTAACACTGTGCCAGTTGTTTTCTTAATTATGACAGTTCGACCAAACAGTAATAAAATTCACTTACTCTGACTTACATTAATATTCAAAGTTTGGTCACTCTATGAAGACCATTATGAAGAGGATTGTTTTGCGCGGGACCTTTGACCTCGTCGTTCTATCACTGAATTTTCTAAAGAAATTACTACTTCCAAATAGCGTGCTAACGATTTTCGTGCACAAGGAAACGTCGACAACAATAACGGAGATTGTGAAAGCTGATAAAATACTCGGCATCTAACTGAATCCTTTGTAGGGTTTAGAATCGCATGAAAACTGTTATTAGACGTTTTTGAGACATTATTTAATCCAAAGTCTGGTTAAGCATGGCTTAGAGAAAGTATTATTTAGCCAATGCTTACAATCGATAGTGAATCCAATACCTCATCAGTGGTAGGTGTTGCATATTCACGAGACGGTTTTGTTTAAACTTGACTCGGTAAAATGGTGGGAATTTTAATGTAGAGGAAACTTTATGAAATCCAATAGCGTGAGTGCGATTTTTAATATTTTTAATTTTTCAACTAGATCTGATTACAATATCTTTTTTACTTTTCTTTTATTGTGGCATTTTGGTGGTGTGTTGTAGGGCATTTTTGCATTTGTTGTTGTTATCGCAAAACTTATGTTCAGTGAGAAGAGAAGTTGCATGCATTGCTCCGATTTGTGCTGGTTCAAGTTCCATTTTCTTAGAATATGCGAGAATACTGCTTTGTTCTTCAATGCCCTTGTATTTAGATATTTCTGTGTCTTTAAAGTGATTTCGTGGGTACGGAAAAACCAGAACAGCAAAATTATGTTTAATCATGTTTTTTGTATACATGTACACGGGAGGTTGTTCACGGACTAAGTACGTCATTAAATGAACGATGGTGACAATTACCACTCTGAAAAACAAATGAAATGGCATAAAAACAGTGAAAAAAGATATCATTTTTGAAAAATTAACGGTTCTTATTATAATTGCTCACATAGTGAATATACAACAGTATAGGTCTCTCTGGTGTGTGCAAAACATACTACTCAAACCGGTATCGGGAATATCGGGAATTGTACTTTTTAGTGAAACAGAGCACTGAATTTAAACATAACCTACAAACCGATCGCCCCATTGACCATCAGTGTTGACTAATTGAATATTCATTACCAGTATCACTTCCCATTGTCTAGTTCACAGAAGTGCAAGGTTGAACGAAAACTGTCAACCACTACGGTATCGTATTTTATACATTTCGTCATTCTGCTAGATGTCTTCGTAATCATATTGAGAATTTGCAACCTGAAACCTATCTATTGGCCCAAATTGTCTGTATGGTGCAATNNAATGATTTCTTATTGTTGTTGCAGTGGATAAGCAGTTATAAGTCCTAGTCTCGTCACTGCACCTACTTACATTGGCTTGTCAGACAGAACTACTAGGCAATGGCCCATCATTTGGCCATAATCACACAGATATATTTGTCATGAAGAACACACGTAAACAAGATGTTTTTTCAAAACTCAAGAGATGATGCTTTTATAGCTCACGTGATTTTAATTTTATTTAACGATATTAGCATGATACACCTGTTTCA
>VJOZ01002746.1:0-11300 GCA_009801055.1 Stichopus horrens | reverse complement strand
CACACACACACACAAAAAATACTTTGGTCAAAATATTCCGTCGGATGACAGGAAAGTATAGTCTAATCCAAGATTTTCGAGGGGAAAAGATTACAGCGGTTTTGAGGAATTTCTTGCTCAGAATTCCAGAGGAAAAGTAAGTTTCCACCGATAATCTTATGATCTTTTGAAGGAAGTACACGCCCGTAGTCAGGTCAGCCTGGTGAGTGGGTCTGTGGTCAGCCTTGAAGAAGACGACTTGAAAGCGTGTGAAGACTGAACTCTGAAAAGCAACTCCAGGGGTTTTAAACTGTGAAATGTATGGAGAAGTTTCGGTAGTTTAAAGTTTTGGTACCCGTTGTGTAAGGGAGGGGGACGAGGGCGACAGGGGTACATGCATACGGATGTTTGCATGTTCAATCGCCAACGTTTATCATTTTATTAATTTATTTGATTAATCAAATTTTCAAGTAGTGTAATAAATGTTTGTGTAAATTCAATTCTTTCCACATCAGTCTGATCATATTTGCCATTTTTTTATATGACTGTGTTTTTTTTTTTGTTTGATCTATTTCATGTCGAGATGGGAATGTGGTGAAACTAAAACATGAAATGTATTAAAAGTATGGTCAAAAGGGCTAACCACAAACTTCACAGAACCCTTGCCGTCATCGGCCGCAGTCTAGGAAAAAACGTTTTCGTGAAAAATTAACAATTCTGCTAATTTATGTTAGCCATCCTCTCTTCAGTAAAATAAACGATAGGCTAATTGCTCGCTTATTGCTCTTATATTTTACTGTTTTGCTTGCTTAGATATTTGCTATTGAGGTTTACTATATTTTTTCTGTCTTCTTTGTCTCTTTTTATGTGTAGATTTGTCTCTTTTTTTGTACTGTTCTGTTGTTTCTGTTGTTTGTACTGTATTGTTGATCTAATAAAGTTGTCTCATTTAATCTTACCTTACCATAAATTAAGAATTGGAACTTTCTTCATTTGTTTAATAAAGTCATGCCCCCTCCAAAAACGTCACATCTCTAATCGACTTTTATATAAACAAAAATATGAAAAGTGTAAAGATTATATTAAAGCATCCATATAGATGTATGTATTTCTGGAAACTTATTTTCTGTATTTTGGCAAGATTTAGTGATTTCTTAGGTCTCAGCTTGATTTACATGTGAGACTTTTTTAGTTCAGGGTACAGTGGTTGACTTTTCTCATTTCCAAAGACCGCTCTTATAGCGGCATTTACTTCTACTACAGGTGAGTTGAGATCTAAATTTAACACGAAGGTATATCGTTGCCTTCTTCTAATACAAAATGGCACCCACCAGGCACAAGATGCACATATTATGTGCGGTAACATGATTTAAGAAGGACACAATATGAGACAAAATGGATACTATATAATATGTGGCAAGCAAAGATCAAACTGTCATACAAATACCTACGTGTATACAGTTTTGGAGGTCCTTGACAACTCAGATTCTTCAGTATTAATTTGGCCTACCTTGCGATTTTGACTGGATTAGACTTTTTTCTATTATTTTTGTTTGCAAAAACATTTCCTTTGATTTTGTAAGATGAAGCATTAAATTCTTGCGGTCACATGTTGCAACAATTTCGTCAGCAACAAGAATGCAGTGAAGTTAAGTGAACTTTTTCTTGAAATGGAGATCAGCTGCTTTTGAATATAATTGCAAAAGAGATTGGGTCTGGATGACACGAACCAGAAGAGGCTGGGAGAGTGTTTGTTAGTGCGTGTGGAGGGGGCAGAGAGGGAGAAATGGCGTACCCAGCAGGAGGAGGGAGGCTCAGGGAGCACCGGCAAATATCTTGCCACCCAAATGAAATTCAAAGTAAGGAAAATGAAGATATTAGTTGAAACGAACAAGGCCAGAAAGACGAGAGAGTGCCATATCCTGGTTTCTGCAAAGCATTTAAAAAAAAAAATCTGCACACTACGCCCCAATCTATGTAGTGCTCGTCTATAAGTGTCATTACCACTTGCTACTTATTCTTCTACTTCTTCTACTTTACCCCCAATTATGGTCATGCCCCTAGAGAGAACACAGATACGAAATTAATGCGACAAGTCATAGCAGGCTTAATCTGATAATCATATATAAATATATTATATTTCTTTGACTAAAAAACAAACAAACAAACAAAAAAATAGGTTATCTATGACTTATTTCCGGGAACGAATGGTTTATAAGAAGACAAAAGAAACAGAACATAAATTAAGGCACAAATACGTATCTTGTGACATACGCAGAGACGCCGAATTAACATCCACACGGAACTATACGTGTGACGTAAAAACAAACACACAAGAGTGAAAGTACTTTACCGGAATAGGCTGAGATATCAAATGCCAAAACTTGAGAACAAATGGTCACAACTAAAAATTGGCAATGCCGGAGTTGCAGTGCATGCTCGACCCTGACAGAATTTTCGAATCAATGAACGAGCCACTCTTGCATCACGTGTCGTAAATTACCTTGGGCTGTGTAATGACTCCAGCCGTGAAGCCCTTCCTTCATTGGATTCAACCACCACCAAGGTGTAACGGTCCTAAAAAGCACCACCCAGTTTGTCGACATCCTTTATCCACACCTCTCCCCCCNNAAAAAAAAAAAAAGTAATCACATTGCACTACAATTATACTGTTTGTGATATAGTTGACCCACCATAATTATTGTGCTATTCGTCTGAATTGTATACATAAATTTACGATAACTTTGCTTTTATTTTGAGCTAATTGTTGAACTGTGATAAAATCTTTGGATATAACGTAATATTTTGGAGTGTACAGAGCAGCTGTAAAAGTTCAATGTATGAAAACAACATACATACACACTGTATGCATGTGCAATAAACACACGGTATTTGGTACTTCTGCGATTATAGTAACTGAGAAAGATTCTCTTACTACAATTTCTACCTTCATAAAGTACACAGAGTATAAAGCTAAGTGAATTAGAGTATGAGGCTTTATAAATATAATGAGGAATGGAATGACCAGAGTCAACTGAGTACAATTTGCTAGCAAACTATCTAAAGGATACACTGCAAACAAAAAGATAATGTCATGTACATAATGAAGACTGACAAAATGCTCACATACAGCGATTATGGAAAATACTACTATTGCCTTTATCTTTAGGAAATTTCGCCTATGATGATCAAGTCGTAACCCGTGTACAGAGCTTATAACTATAAATAAATTTCAAGGCTGCTTTTACTTAACACCACTAAAGATTGCACAATGAAATTGACTTCGATGCCTAACACAAGTTTATCATCACACGTTGGCAAAAGGGGAGTACGAGATTACTAAGGCTTCCATGCGATCGCTGAGGATTGCTTAATCTGTTGTAATCTGTACACTTACCAGATGCAGTTACAAAAGCAGTAATGAAACTGCCCTCTTACGGGATTGAGAACCAGACTGTTGCAGAAATTATTTCAGGTCTCACCATGTCAACATATTGTCAATGATTACTCACAGTTTACTCTATGTTGTGACTTATCAAAGTAACATACACACGAATGAAACTATTTTTTTTTAACTTGGAGAACAAGATAACAAAACTATAAAATGAAAAAGAAAAGAGGAGTAGGCATGATTCGACATGCTTACTCTATCAAAAGGCTCTTAAACTATAGATCTAAAATTGAATACTTTGGAGATTGCAAGGAAACATTTAATTAGGGTTGGTATGATGAATATGGAAACATTCGAAAAAAAAATTGTTTGACGAAAATTCTGGCAGGAGGATACATGTGACGACTATGTAGCGGTTTGGTTGATGAGACATACTACTCGCAATTTTAAATACCGTGGCAAATTTATCGCATACTGGGCGTGACCAATGTGATTGCAATTGAAAACGTAGTGTACTATCAGGCATTAAAGACTGATATTGAAAATCACAGCAGTTTCATGCAAACAACTTTGCAAATACCAAGCTACAAATGTCACATTGTCAGCGTAAGCTGAAATCTTGCATAGATAAGTTTGGAAATTCTCCATTAAAAAAATTACCTTAATCTACAGCCTGAAGGCAGAGAAAATCAATGCTAGCTTTTTGGCATGCTATCACTGATGTCATATGTTGGTTATAACACATTTAAGAAAAAGTGACAATTTTTTTCCATCAAAACTAAATATCTATATAGTCTAAACATTCTGCATTCAAGCAACTTCTTGGCTACTTCTCTAGTAACAAGCACCATCCACAAATCACACATTAAAAAGAGACTTATGAAGGCTTTGGTCTAGAGATGATGAGTTGTCTTGCTTCACTGATGGTGTCCATGATCACCAAATTAACAGTTTTGTACAAAGCAGCATCTATTGAAACACAACATTAACTATTCTTGCTCTCTCCAAGGACAAAACCACCCATGAGACTTTACGATAGTTAAAAAAAACAAAAAAAAAACAGATAACAAAAAGCGGATGGTGCGTTACCGATCACAGGAATCCGTTTAGAAATTTCTCTGTACATAGCAAGATATGAAAAAAATTGTCTTTTTTTTATTGCACCTTTTAAATCATCCTCTTCTTCCACTTATATATAAAAATTTCATATTTTGCTTTGGTGATGAAAGACTTGCTAAAGTAAAGCTTGATAAGTCCAGTGTTGTTGGTTCTCTTTTTTTTTTGTTGAGATTACTGGGATATAAATTAAAGACATTATGAGAGCACACTAGGGTGATAAATAACAGCCCATTATCCTTTCAATCAATATGCTGTATAAGATTACAACGTACCAGAATAGGTGACCAGGGCTGACGTTTTGCACAATTTCTTTTTCCTTTTTTTTTTGGAATTGGAAAACAGCACATGTCAAGTTCTTCACATGACTGTGGCCTAGAATTCGGAGCTTTTGTGCTTAAAGCTCTACTTGAAGTCCACCTCTCCTACTAACATGAATCTCTTTCAAACAGGAAAGACACCAAAGGGGGGAATGACTCCAGATGAGGTAGGAAAAGTTTTCATGAGTGTATTTTCTTTATGTTGTAATTTCTCGGTTGCCACAAGATGAAGAAAGAGTGCAGAAGAACATTTTACTTCTCTACACTTCCAACTCTCACCATGCTTCTCTGCCACATGGAGACTTGTCTGCGGGTCGATTTCTCTGTTTATCTTCGAACCAGTTCTCCCTCGTCGTTCTCCTCTGCGAACACAGAATCAGACTCAGAGCTGGCGTCAGCGCTATCTGCGGGAAGTTTCAGCTGGGGAAATATCTCGAACAGGGGCCTCGCAGGGAGTCCAGGATTGTTGCCAGCTTCATCTACAGCACTGTCGCTGTGGGAGCCTTGGCCATTCTCTGCATCGGCCTCAATGACGTCGTGGAACGGGAGGAAGTCTGACGGGTAGGACCACGAGTTTGGCTTGGCGGATGTGACATTGGCCTGTAAAAAACACCAATGAGAGTAAATCTTTAGGGAATGAACAATCAAAATTTGACTACAGCAACAATTGGGACCTACTAAGAATTGTACACAAGTCACTGCAAAGAGAGAGATTGTTCAAGACCTACCTTATGTATGTATGCCATTCCTTACAAACTGGTCAGTGTATTCTACACTACTGTCAATGTGCTTATACATGGTTTGTGAAGTAAGCATCTTTTCAAAAACACAGGGAAAGGCAATGAACACAATGAATAGATAGCTTTACTAGGACAATACAGCAATGTGGTTGGCCTCTCCTGACATTTGTTTCAAATTTTGTGATTATTGTTTTGGAAATGGAGATAGTAGTAACTCTCACATAACTTGTGAGCCTTTGAAAATGGGTACAGTGTATGCTAAATAGGTAAGATATCTCTTTATCACCGCAGGGTGCAGGTGGGTGGTCACAGCGTTGACAGGGCTAACTTTGCCTTTAAGCTTAGAGTTCACATTAACCTGAGAGGATCTTTTCCTTCATGTCATGACACATTCGCTTTCGTTTTTATTGAAGTCTTGTCAGGATGCTGCTCCATCCCTCGCGCCGTTTCCCGTAAACGAAAGGGAAAGAAACAGAGGATCTGGCAGGAAGGCAGTCCTTTTTGCTCCCAGTGTATTTGATTCTTGACATCATGACACTTCCTTGTAACATTATGTTCATTAACATTCCTAGAAGCCGGCACATTTCCTTGATGACATATTTAATTCCTGATAGCCCCTTGACACCATGACGCACAAACCCGGAAGTTAAATAATTGCTGGGTGAAGTCACACATCCTCTTTCCCTCTCATTCAGTCACTGCTACCGAGAGTGGATCATACTGCTTGGTATCTGTTGTCACCTTTGATACCCACCTTGCTTAAACAATCCCTTACTTTTGTGAAAGATATGATTGTCATTATCCATTTTTACAAAGCGAACAGTGACTTCTGTGATACGGACAGAGATGTAGGTAAATGCATTCAGATTTTCTCCCCCCACTGAAGAAAAATGCCTTTCCAAAGTTTCCATTCCCAAGTTCTCTTCACATTTTTTCCCCAATGTTTCAAAGTGCTCTAAAAATATATATTCGCATGTTGATAAATCCTTCCTTGCATTCCCTAAATTTTTCCCACTTTTTTTTTCAACTGTTGTGGTCTGTTCTTTATCAACCAAGTTAAAATATGTGTGCTTACTTGTCTCCTAGGGTGTGCGCTGCTCTTCCTCCTGGTGGGCTGGTACCTCTCTGCACTTTCTCTCGGGACTGTAGGAAATTCCATTGACTTGATCAGAGCAATCTGGTGAAAGGAAATAAGGAATAACAAACCTTTGCTTTTGTGACAGTTGACTGCTATGAGAAAAACAAAACGGCTTTTAATTAAGGCAGGGTCAGGATGTGCTTTTATTCCAGTTATTCATCCTCAAAAGTAAACCAATGGTCTGGCTATAGAGTACTTCCATACTGTACCCCCTTCAGTTGTTAAAAAAAATACTATAAACACTACTGTACCATAGTATTTCTGTCCAAAAATGAATAAAAAAATCGTCAGAGTTGGAGGTTACAATTTTAGCAGAGCTGGGTCCTGTGATAAATGTACAGGACTAACCACAATGTAAAAGTGTAGCTGAAGAAAAGTAAATCAGTCATCGTAAGTTTGTGACATAATTGACACTTTACGTGGAGAAATGTCCACTGAGAGAAATGTGACTGGGACATTGTTTTGAAGGCGAGTATCAAATGGAAGAGAATGGAATATAAAACAAGAAAGGCTAAATTTCTTTTTCATGAGACAGCATGACCGGCTGTAAGTAGCAGTCCAATGGTTTGAGGCAAACACTAGTGAATCAGACTTGCAGAGAACACTTTCGAGAGTTTCAATCACTAAATAGTATAAACGCTCTTCACCAAATGGGGGAAAGCTATAAAGCAACATAGTTTACCTTTTCTTGATATTCCTGTAGGAGAAGTTCTGTCTCCAGTGATTTCTTTCTCAGCACGTGAGCTTCTTGTTTGTACTTGTCCTTCTCTCTCTTTTCGCACTTGAAGTCCTCGATGCACACTGCCAACTATGAAACCAAAAAGTATGGAAACAAAATGGTCAATTGGTCATGCTAGGTGTTGAAAATAGACTATTGTAAGAATGTGTGTCATGAAGCATTTTATACTCCTCCTCTCCAGTCAATTTTACCTTGCATATTGTACGGATTTGGTTTTGCTAAACAGGTCCTATAATACTTCCACTGGATACGTTAATCTGATCCATGGAGGAGCAAAAACAATGTCAATTCTGCGTTTGACTAAACGTTACAAAATAATGATGCAAGTTACTAAATTTAACTTTATTGTTTCAGTGCTAATACTAATTTCAGTGCATACTTGAACATGGGACTAAACGACTCTTCTTTTCTACAGTTTGACGAGCAAATCAAACAACAAAGCAGGAACAAATAAACAGCAATGAGTACATTTCTCTCTCTACAGCCCACAGCAAAATTGATGTCTGTGGAGGTACATACAACAAAACTGGCCGGAAAATGTTCAAAGTACAGTATTCTCATAAAATCCATAATAAAGCAAGATATCCACAAAGTTCTTTCAATCTACAAAAAGTCTTTGCCTTCAAAGGCATCAGTTATGGATCATTGGAAATCACTTCAAAATTTTTAAAGACCAACAAAGCCTAAACCTGGAAGTAATGTAGGTAACAAAAGTGAGCTACAACCAATCGTACAACTTTTAAATCATCAGGCCAGGGTGGTAACTATACTACATGAGGCTGTCTTGAAAAAAACTTTGAATTCAATCTATATTTTATGGACCAAGTGGGTGTTGTTATTACTGGAAAATTGCCTCGTACAAACTACTTTGTGCTTATCAGATGTACAGAGCAAAATATGATGCTAATTCATGATATGTTGATTCTTGATGAGAAGAATGGCTTCATTTAATTTCTCAATAAAGTGTCAGCTAAACTTAATAATTAGGACATACATTAGACTGCAACAAGCCTACAGTACCTGCTGCTGTAGAAGTTTCACGCTTTCTGAGCTCACATCCTGTCTGCTGCTCCTATGCTTCAGGGATTGAACTTCACTTTCAAGTTCTGTGACTCTCATCAGCAAAGTCCTCTCCCTTGCTTCTTTCTCTTCCAAGTCGTCCAAGAGCTTGCTGAAGTTACTTATCGTGTTCTGATGGTCTCTGATGGTTTTCTCGAACTCCCTTTCCCGAGCCTTCGTCTCGCTGAGTTCCTTCTCTTTAATGTGCAGCTTCTTTTTGGTCTTTTCCAGATCTCGGCGCAGCCCGTCCACGTATTTCTCCCGTTCGTCATTGTACTTTTGCCATTTGTCATTCATGATCGTGACCTCTTTCAATTTTTCCGACAACCGTTTCATAACCATTCCACTGCTGTCTCCACTGGTTGTGTCAGGAAAAGGAACACTATCGGCTGATATTCTGTCATTCCTCTCCATACAAGGAAGAGTTAGTGACTCAGACATTTTCTGCACTGAAAATAAAAAAAACCCTACAAAATAAATGATGCACACCTGCTGAATTTAACACTTTCTCTTTCTCCTTCATGTGTTCTCACAAACATTTAATTTTGTTGGGGTATTTCCAGTGGAAAACAGCAAAGTTAGCATGTAGTCACAATTCTTTCATTTTTTTATTTCCAAAAGTCCAATGCTTTTACACATAAAAGTTTCCCATTCAGTAAACAGTAACCCTTACACTGCAGATTACATGATTCATTTCAATAGGTCTTGTTCAGTACCATTATCAGAGTTCAAAACCATGGCATGGTGGTGGAATGAAGAATCATCTTGTCTCTGTTCACAACAAAATTGTGAGCAAGTAATATTTTATTCCCACAGTAGCCTAGCAGCTGCCAGTGGTTTAGTGCTTACTGCATGCAAAACATCCCCATTCACTACTACTGGATATTTTCAGTGACTGTAACACAAAAAAGAAACCACAATGTTTGATAAACTGTGCATAGATAATGGTCCATGCCAATAGGTTGGTACAAGCCTCAATAAGCTTATCAAGCCAAAGCTAATGTGTGACAATACAGCAGGCAGATCTGTCTACAGTATGATTACCAAGACTGATATCTTTGGGCATGCAAGCACCCTGTGTGGTTAAGTGGACAATTGTCACACTGTTTGAAATCCAACATTAAAGAGCATATTTGCCAAACTCCAGATCAGTTTTATCAAGATCACTGAATGGAAACACTTGGCATGATGCTGGGACAGAATTAAGTAACCTAAGAATGTACATCACTGCAAAATAACCTTGATCAAAGAACCAACAGAATTGTCCATATCATTTAAATGTAAGCAAAAAATAAACAAGGACCGAACTCTGGAAAATGCCACAAGGCTCATAGCCACTGACAAAGGCTGCATGATTTTGGTCACTTTAAGGCAGTAACTCATCACCACAAGCTATATTTTTGGCTTGCAGACAGAAAAATTCTCAACTGGTATGAATCTTTGATTGATGGCAAATTCGAAAACTGCAGAGTAGCTAATATTGCACAGCATACACAGGGATTAATTGTCTTGATCACACACATTGAGGAATTTTAGACAGGTTGTGAGAACTAGACATAAGTGGTTGGGAAAATTTAAACTGTCTCTGGTGATAAATTTTTGTCTTTAAAGCAAAGTTCTCTTAAAATTTCAGTTTTGGGTAACTGAATTTTCCTTTCAAACATTCCTTAACTCGGTCCAGAAGCTGACATTCAACCTTGTACAGTATTGTAAGTTGCCCTGTGGTATGTTTACCTCAAATGGGTGTTTATGTAACTTGAACACAGTGAGGTGTAGTGATTTCGCCCGAGATACGGCACATGTGCTAGAAATACACATTGTATGTGTAGCGGAACTGGAACCGGTCCTTACTTAATAGTTAGTAACTAAGCTAAGCCAAAGTAAGCCAACGTTCTCGAAGATTCGGTACTACTCACCAAAGCTCTACATTGAAAACTTCATTTTTGACATTAAATTAATAAAAAATAATCACATAAACGCTCTACATACCTTCCTCAGAACAGGTCGATGATAAGAAACCAGAAAAATAAAACTTTAATTAAAACAAGTCCACGGATACACTGAAGTCGGTGCCGTACTAAACGCTCACTTGTCCTGGTTGTTGATATTTGAACACTCGTTATGAACACCAATTATGCAATCTGACTGTTGACGTTCGACGTTAGTTTCCTTATATAAAGCGCCGTAACGCAACCAAGCTGACAGAAGAGTGATGTCATTTCTATATTGGGCAAAGGCTTTCGATGATTAGTTGAGCGTGCGAGGGATCGTATGTTCACGAGGCTGCATGCAGCTTCGAGTACGTACAGTGCAGATAGGCAAAAGTTCAGAACAGATTTTCTAGAGTGATCTGTGTTATCTACACCCCTCCATTTGCTCGTCATATTTTTGCTATCGTTTATTTCGTGACGAGTTTAAAAGAAACGGTTGCATGTCAGCACTTGCAGTTAGCTCCGTTCATTTTGTCTAGTACAACAGTTATTAATACACATTTTCTTGGTTTTCGATAAATAGGGGTTGCTAGGGGTACGGGTGGAAGGTCTTTCTTGAGATATCTGTCTGGTAACAGATTTGCAATAAGTTACTTTGAGAGTGAACTGCCCATGCTATCGTTGTTAATTCAGTTGTGTGTCAGATATTAGCAATCTCTTAATTTGAACATTGACTATCAAAATATGAGTAATTCAGCAGGTTTGGTAAAATATCATAAATTTTGTTAACCAACTCAACAGGGCGATTTTCTTATAACGGTAAAATGCATGTCGAAAACTAGTTGAAAACCACGTATTGTAAGCTAAAGATAAAGAGTTACTTGAGA
>VJOZ01002733.1:10118-27591 GCA_009801055.1 Stichopus horrens | reverse complement strand
GTGTGCTAGCAATGAGGGTTGGGTGTGCTAGCAGTGAGGGTTGTGTGTGCTAGCAGTGAGGGTTGTGTGTGCTAGCAATGAGAGTCTGGTGTACTGGCAGTGAGAGTCTGGTGCCCTAGCAGTGAGGGTCTGGTGTGCTAGCAGTGATGGTCAGGCATGCTAGCTGTGGTTGGGTGTGCTAGCAGTGGTTGGGTGTGCTAGCAGTGATGGTCAGGCATGCTAGCTGTGGTTGGGTGTGCAGGCAGTGAGGGTCGGGTGTGTAGCAGCTGGTTAGGCTTCTGTAGGTGATTAATTCCTGTAGCTGACAAGAATCTACTGTAAATGTCCCATGTTGCCTTTGAGCGATCATTGTTGAAAGTGAAGGTGTGGTGTCACTAGTGAGAGGGTGGTGCCACATAGAGGTCATGAGAATAATGTCATCAGGGGGAAGGGATATGTGATGGTAGTATGGTAACATGGTAGTGAGGGTGTGTTGTTTCCAGTATTGTGTAGCCAATGAGTGGTCTGTGTCATTAGTGAGGAGCTAATGTTGACAGTGAGAGGTTGATGTTTGCAGTGGAAGAAGGTGTCTCAAGAAGATGTTCAGTGTCTCAGTGACTTCAGGGTGTTGTGGCTGGGTGTGGTGACTGCTATTGTCAGTGAGGTGGTCAGTGTGTCGTTTCCACTGAGGGATAATATGGTTGTCTCCATTGATAAGTGGGTATATATCATCAGTGAGGAGAAGGTGTCACCGTAGAGGTGTGGGTGTCACCATCGAGTAGTCTGCATCACCAGGAAGGGGCTCAGTGTGTCGGCAATGAGTGTTCAATTGTTCCAGAGTGGTTGTCATTGTTGACAGCAGTCATAAACAGCGGGGGATATGTTGCCAGTAAGCGGTCGGTTCTGCCACCAGTGAGGGATCATTGTTGCCAGTGAGGGAATTGGTGTTACCAAGTCTTCTAACCTACCAACGTGCTCTTTCGCAGATTCCTCAATATAAACAACATTTCAGTGATCGCACCGGATACCTTCCATGATCTGCCCTCGCTGAAACGGCTGTAAGTATTGACTGCCGATGGAGATCTACTGTACACCTATCTGTCAGTCAGCCTGCCTTGGGTTTTGGTGTTCATGGATAGCTCTCTTTTTTTTCTTTTTAACTCTCACCAACATCACTCCTACGTCCACACTAACATCTTTGGTTACGGGTCTTTATAATACCATATTAAGCACATTCTCAGCTGACACTTCAAAACCAGCCTAACTTCTTTTTTTTGTTTGCATTTTCCATCTATACCAACTACCAACTTTGTTACAAGTGAAACCTCTTCTTTTCTCGTTTAAGAGTGAGAGCATATTTTCATATTTTAGTGGCCATTGGAGCTTGCGATGACTTGCTGTGATATAAATTGATACAGTTCAATGTTTGGATGCCCAACCATAGACCCTGCTGGCTGTACTCTCAACCCCCCTCACTCCCCCCATATACATACCAGATAATTAAAGAGTGTAAGTTTAATTCTCCAAGGGAGGGGGCTTCTGGCCTATTAAATTCCGTCACAGTGATCTATATAGTGCATGGTGACAAAGTGATGTACCATTAATGGATGTGGTCATTTTGTGTGGATTTTGAGTGAATTGTCAATGGAGGACAGGAAGTAGAAGGAAGTGGAGGGGTGAGGCAAGGTTGCATGGGGGCAATGGGAAGGTGTGGAGGCCTGGTGTGAGAAACAAATGCAGTGGCATCCATTTAGTTCCTGGGCGCATCTAGTATGGGATTTTATGTTGCTAATAGTTACACATTTTGCACAGCTTGTTATGCATTGAGAGCAAATTGAAATGAACTGGTGGGGAGAGCTCTGATCGTATGGATCATGGGAGATGGGCTAAGGGGGATGGTTGATTGAGTGAGGTTATGGAGAGGATTTAGTGGGCGATGGGTGTCTAGTGGGGAAGAAAGAGCAATGGGTAAATGGGGGCAAGAACAGCCATTGGGGAGTGTCAGGATGTCACCACCTCAAGATGGCAGTTTGTAATTGCAAGCCTTTTATTTCTTTGTGTGGAAATCATGTCAAGCTCTGACTAATAAGAAAAATTCCAGGAAATGATTAACAGCATCATGACAGCATGCTTGCATAAAAAAGAAGACACAAGAGGATATGCACTATTCACATCGTAGACATATACTTACCCCTTGCCTCACTAATGCATCATTTGACCCTAAGCTCAAATGGTCCTTGAAACTAATTCTAGCACCATGCCCTCTAAGGCACGCAGGAGCGAACTACTGTAGGCCTTAGAGGGCGCGGTGCTAGAGTTGGTTTCAAGGACCATTTGAGCATAGGGTCATTAGTGAGTCCAAGTGGTAAGTATAGTCACTTGTGAATACCCACGCCAGGAAGTTGTGAGGATTTCATTGTCTTCCTCTGTTGTGTCGTCTGCACGCTAAACATTCATATTGCATGGGGGGGAGGAGAAGGTGGGAGTAATTAAGGAGAAATGAGGTGTTCATGTATTAGTTGAAATGGGAGACATTAAGGGGAGATGGTGTGGGGAAGTGGTGCAAGGATGGGATAGGGGTGGGGTAAGTAAGGGATCAGTTGTCATGCACTGCATGCCTTCCTAGTAGTTACCTTCACCACCTCATATGTTGCTCAGTGTCTCTTATATCTCATTGCATGTGACATGTACACAGGTTTGGCTTAATTACCACAGCTACTATAGGCTGATAATCTTGCAAAATTGTCACATATTTTGCACTTTCAGAAATGTTCAATATATTCAGCTCACCCATGCCATGTCCTCAACACTTTCCCATTTGAAAGAGACGGACTGCCCACATTTGAGTTAATAGCCTTGCTAGACCATTTCATCCTGAAACCAGTGTCATTTTGGTTCAGGGTTAACAAAGCATCACCTTAGTTGATTTTGATTTATTGTGGAAGCCAGTGAGCATTTAATATTCTTGACTATGCCTTGCAGACATCTATGTTAATATGTCACAATCAACAGTGCTCCGTCATAGCGCTATTATGTTGAAGTTGCTGCATTTAAAGCATTGAGTTTTTTGGGCAATATTTGGCTGTTTGCGCACCCAGCGATCCACCAACCAAATCCGGTGGCCCACCAACCACACAATCTACATTAAGGTACAGTAGTTGAGGTCAACGTATTTGTAGACATGAAGACCAGCATATACAGAAATAAAGCAACAGGAACAGCCACACACAGTACTGTACTTTTGATTTTGTTCTTAAACTTCTTATATCCTTCATGCACTTCAGTATCACACATCGTCACAAGACAAAGAGAAAAGGTAAAAAATGACTGAGTTGTTGCATTTTAGTGAGCAAAGGGAAGAAACATCCACAACTGTTTTTAGAAGTACAAATGTAATTTAATTGAATAATGGACTACCTGAAATGCAGGATATTCACTAGTCAGTGGAATGCGAACCGGGGATAGAACAACCACCGAAGTTACAGGTTGTGAATGAGTGCGGATTAAATTGTAAGGCCAGATAGTGGTCACATCCATATCAACAAGTCCAACCATCACGATGCTGTTTGTGTTGTTGCACATGTAACTGCTGTTTAATGTTCAATGGTTTGTTGTGATTGCTTTGTTGTTTTTCTTTCTTTGTATTATTGTCATTGCTCTGACTAAAAACATGCTGGAAGATGTTACTAAACCAGACAAAAAATTAACGCAATTTCAATTTCAGTTGAATTCTCTGTTTTTGGTGCCAGGTAGGTGTGATAGTTGATAGCACACTTGTAGCATGATTGCCATACAACAACATTGTTAGTTTCAAAGATTTCTTTTTGGCTGAACCTATTAATGTCTGTGTCCTATTAAAGAAAAGGAAAACAAAAAAAAGATGTATTCCAACTGAGTAAATTGTGACTATTTTCAAGGTCATGTACTGTGCGTGTCGTTGAGCTGTATGTAATGTGCATGATATTTAACAAGAATGTCTGTCAATTAAAAACAAGTTTCACTTATTCAAATACCTTTGATGACCATCACCGGCTTGTTACAGTGGTCTCTCTCACTCATATTATCATTAAAGTTGAAACAAGTATTGTCTGCATCTTATATGCATATGTGCAGTAGGCCGGTATTGCTTAAATGTGTTTGCCTTAAAGAGGGAAGAATCAGGTAGTCTAGATTTAATAGACATACTGTAGTCACCTGTCGGGTGCTGGCCACATGCAGGATAGGTTCCATGCATTTTACAGCCAGACCACTTTTGGATCCAATTTTCACCCCTTACATTCATGAGCTTTGTCAATGTGATGTAATTGATTGTGACCTAAGGAAGCCCAGCAAAAGGAAGTACCCACTACCTCCTTAAAGATCGAGTACTGGAAGAGTTGTATGCGTGCCAATGCACCCGAATCTGAGTGAGTCACGGTATAAAGTGCTGAAGGGGGCAACGTGTGTCGTGTGAGTTTTTCTCCTTCGGTAAACTGAACAAATTTGGCCTTTTGGTGCTGATGTTGCCAGTCCCACCATTTCTAAAAAAAAATGTTCAGTTTGAAAAGACCGAACAAAAAAATTCTGACTTTGTTTAGTTGCCTTAATATATTTAGAAGTCTTTTAAGTTGCTTTCTGCAAAATCCCTTCAGGATGTTTTCAAGTCAGTCCAGACACCAAAACTATTATTTGTGAGAACACCAAGAAGGACTTTCTCAATTTCGTGTTTTTTTTTTTTCGTATTCAATAATTTCTTTACATTTCTTCTATTTTCGCTGGATTTTGTTTAGAAGTCAAATATACTTAACTACAAAACTGGAAAAAAATATTAAAAAAAGAAATGCCTTTACATTCATGTGCATGCCATTGTAAAGTTCAATTTATTTTGGTGGTAAAACTTTCAACAATGATGCATGAAGTTTGGAGAGTGCAACTTTAAGGTCAAAATGAAAGCGACCTTGAAGAGAGAATGTTAGATCACCAGATTAAGATCTCAAGGATACTTGTTTTGATCTGTTATATATTAGTTGTCTCGTTCCATTAGCCGACAATGAATGCTTTGACTAATCCTCGACAGCGAGCCGTTCACTCGCATTACCTTCATCGGCGAGAAGACGTCAACGACTCGCACTGCTCCGTAGCTCAAGACATTGTATAATTGAGAGAGGAAGCAATTGTTTATTAGGCTAGTAATAAGCTGATCTCTTTCATGAAAAAAAATATTTTTACAATGAGCAGTGGCCATGTGTAAAATGGGATATGGCTAGTTGGCATGGCTAGCGTGCCTTATTCAAGTGGGAGGGTAGGATTATAAGTTGTGAGTAAAGGCCCAACATCCTTTCCCCATGAATATAGATTCACCCAATCTCAATAGATGCTTATAGACAAGCTCCGTCAACTCATAAATTATGAGGAACAGCTGACTTAATGACATTAATTCTAGTCCCCATAATTCATGTTGTAGACGTACACGTACCATCCTGTTGATGCTAAATGCATCATTGACCGGTGCACCTCTCGTTTGCGGGAATTGTGTCCTCTATGGCTCTGCTGGGTCTCATTCAGCCGTCACTGTCTAGTGGGAGTCATACTGGTACTGCAGAGGAAAGTTTGAATTTAGACTGAATATATCCTTTTGTTGGCTATCATAGTTTTCGTCAGTTTAGACTGTTACAAACATTTTCAATTTGACTAAGTCACAACTAGTCTTCAATTGGCTAGGATGCAAATTTCTTATGGCATATTAGGAAAGACTTCACAGAGAAGTATGTGAAGTTAGGCAGACTGAATTCTCCTTGAAATAAATTGGATAAATCAGCTCATATGTTGTAAAGGATAATGTGACCAATTATCTGTGAACAGATGATTGAGCTTCAAAGCAGTGACAGCGATGACTTCGACGAAAGGAAAAGCGTAGATACTATGGAACCTCTGCAAAAGACCAGTCTGAGTGACATAGCTAGAATTGGGAGAGGAAAGGGGGGGGGGGGAATTTTTCTCTCCCCTGGCTCTGGGTCTGTGCAGATAGCTGCTGCATGGGATCTGCAGTTATGACTGTATCACCATAGATCAGTCTATGACTGTTAGTGTAAAACTGTACTGAATGTTGTGATATCATTGAGGAACATTTTTAAGTTTGTGATATCGATACAGAATCATGTCATCCACGGTGGTCGTGATTGGTGTGTTCATTGCGGACATTGTCACGTTACACTCGGGGGTTGCATCTGGTCTCTTGCAGACATCCCTATAATACCAGTCCAATAATGGTAAACCTACATAATGCTGATGACCTTAGTTCTTGATGGCAAGATATGGTATAGGCAGGGTACAGCAGGTGATGTGTCAGTTTGTGCAAATTTGCGTACATTATGTCCATGTTCACAGTTGTGAGCAATCCATTGGAGACAATGGGAGGGGGAATAGGAGAAATTGTAGATTTAGTCAATTGTATGTTTGTCATCTACAATCAATTGGTATGACCCAAAAGTGACAAAGATACTTAACCATATCATAGATGTAGTAATTTTCACACTCAAGTTGCACTGCCTGGACAATTTTTCCTACAGTGGTTTGTACACTTGACGTATATGTCCAGAATGGTGACCGAAATCCAACACTTCCAAAATTATAGAAACATGGGATGAGCCATACAATCAAATGCAGTGGTGAATGGTGCAGGCATACATTGTCTTAAAACTTAATTCATTGAGTACTGCGGCAAGATTTCCTTCCACGACTCTAGAGAATATGCAAACTTTTGTTTTCTGCCTCCTCATCCTTTGTTACTCAGTTGGTTTGGCCCTATTGATCTTGTTGTTATTGGCTGGTATGTGTATACAGTTGCGGTGACTGAAAAATTTTAAATATAACAGTAATTCTTNNCTTGTGAAAGAACAGTTGAAGGAAAAATTTTAAATATAACAGTAATTCTTTTACTTTTGTAACACTGATACGTATTTAAGTACAAGATGCACTTGAAGTAAAATGTGTCTTACATGTTTACACGCATTCATTTTTCCATCGCTTACATCTTTCTTACATTATCACATCTGTTTGTGGGCTTTTGAACTCCATCCAGTGTGTGTTTAGTCTGGTCTTTTGCAAACAATGGGGGGACGCAGCTCATTTGGCAATCTGGGTTCATGAATAGCACTTAATAAAGCCTAGCAATTATTTCAGTGGCTGAACTGACATCGTTTTGAATTTTGTCCTATGTATTTCTGCTACAGCTAGATGGCTAAGCGCAAATTAAGCGCAACTGTACAATTTGCATATACGGTATATACTAATTACTTTGCTTGTAGCCAGCTCGCTGTGCTTGCTTGTTTATCTATATGTATCCTACAGATAAACTGCCTCTCTCTCTTTGTCTTTTTTTTTTGGCGTATGTATGACTGTTTTGTGGTGATTGTATGGAGATGGGTTTTGTCACCTTTTGCTCTTGATGTATGCCACTTTATGCTATTTAAATTGTCTAAAATCCAAATCTGCCATGTGTTGCTGCTGTATGTGGTGTCGTACATTGCTGTGGGTATGTGTCTGTAACATTACATACTGTGTCTTATATTAACACTGCTTTGTGTATGCAGCAACTGTTGATAACTCTATCACTCATGTTTATTCATTAGTTCTTATTTAAATGCATTACTTTTTACACTTGCAGTGCATACTGTAGAATTATGTTGATTGTTTTTTTTTCTTTTTGTTGTACTGTAATCTTCATCATATGTTTTCCTTGTTTCTTACCACACGTATATTGTTTGCTGTGTCGTAGGTTTTCATTTGTTGAAGTGAAACTGGCAGTTGTGGGAAAGTTTTTAGAAGGGGGGTGTCTAAGGCCCAAGGGCCCATTGTGTTGATTAACTGTGACCGAAACACAAAACCGGAGTTACTCATTTGATTTTCTTTCTTGATATACTAGACCCACTTAAGGGCTTTGCCCGTCAAAACAGTTATGCACAGTTATGTTTATTGCTGCCACATTACTCTGTAGCTGTTTTTTTTTGTTGTTCATAACTTTCCTTGCCCTTTTTAAATCATTATTCGTCACACTTTTTTCCCTCTCTCTCTTAGATCTAAGTGAAAAAATTAAGACCTTGATGAAAGGACTCCTTCATCTACATGGCATATACAGAAAGTATCTTTAATTATTGTTGAACCATTCAGGCTCACCAACAAAACATCGTCAATAGCTTCATTAACTTTTTTTCTTTTTTTTTATTATGCACAAGATGAGCTGCAGAATATGCATCATTTGAATTTTGGAAAGATTGGGTGAACAAATCATTTTTGAGCAATAAGTAACTGAATTTCTATCTGTGAGAAACTTTTCTCGAGAAGAAGGCCACCGCCCTCCCTTACTCTGAGTAATCTATCATTCTGTGTCCAGAAATATTGGTGTTAATTAGCAGTATGATGTTTTTCTGTGAAACAAACCCCTTTTTTCTCTTTAAATGTTTACAGAGACTTCAATGAATGGAATGCATCATTCAAAGAACAAAAACGGTGACAGTCTGTTCGAAAGCAATGGGAACTGCATAAAAAGAGTAAAAAAATTAACCGATTTTAAAAATTGATGGTTCTTGCAATAAGCACCCATGTATAGTGAATACACAACAATGTGGGTTTCACTGAGGTATCAAAATCATATTACTCAATTCATAGCTCCTCGTTGGGGTATAGGGAATTGCAGTGTTTAGTGAAATGGGCAGTGTCTTCACAAATAACCTACAAACTGTCCACCTCACTACAGAGTCAGTCAGTCATCAACAGTTTCAGCCAGTTACATGAATATTCATTACTAGTGTACTTCTCATTGGCTGTTGCTCAAAGAAGCCCCATAGACCAATGAATGAAAACTGTCAACCACAATACTATCGCACACTTTTAATTACACATTGTGTTAGAACTTTTTGAAATCATTTATCAAACTTTATATCACCTGACAGCTATTTATTTTCCCAAATTGTCTGAATTTTGCATTTAAAAGTCATATCAAACATTTGGATGTTAAATCTTAAATGTTTATAAGTTTTGCCCACACATATGCAATCACTGTAATGTCAGTTGTATGTGACACTCATCTATCTAGCTGCATGTCATATGCTTCTCTTGTATGAATTAGGTAGACTAACGTAAACATAAATTCATAGAAATGAAGTCTGTAATGAATCAATCAATGAATTAGTTACTGTACAGTTTTCTAATTAAAGATTGAGGCTATTGAAGACATGGCTCAGTTGATGATCTTATATTTTGGTGTATAAAGTAGATGAAAAACTTGTTAGCAGCTCGGGTGGATAAAAAAACGTGTTCAATGTTTATTTCCGGAAACATGTAGCCAAGATCATGTAGTTTTTCAATGGTGTACAATAAAGAGAAAATATTCTTACATTATCATTGCAGTAAAGGAAAAAAAAGATAATATTGTATATGTAGTTAAATCTGTACAGGGTACACATGATCAGGAAAAGCAAAGAGAAAAGTTGATGTAGGTCACAGTTGACCGATCATCAGTGCCAGGAAAGTTTCATTGAACCCATCTTCCATAAACTGTCATCCAGACAGGAAAATAAAGATATTGGCAGTGAGTGAAAGTCTATTGTACTGTGTGTAGTGCATGTATGCCACCATGTTTGCCATCAGTGACTGGGTGGTTGTGGTCATAGTTCTAAGGGGCTTGTGAAAGTTTTCACAATTAGGTGTAATTTAGCATCTGGAGACAGACAATCCATAAATCAAAAAGACCCTGCAGTCCTTATTGATAACAGAGCATAGAATTACTCCTCTGTTTCAATTGCACGGTAATAGTTGCATGGGTTTTGTAATTTGCAGTAATTGCACCGTAAATGGTAATATATATAAACAAAATTCCAATGGATTGTCACTCAGGGATTTAATTTGCAACTTTTGAATATAACCTGCCGTTTTCTGGATGCATGTCACACACCCTTTAATCGCAGTGTTTGAACTTGAAATCAATCTCTGCAACAGCATGCAGAAGTAAGACATAGAACGAGTCAACAACATGGATTTACAGGCTACTTTCTGTGGAGTGTAATTAGTGGAAGATATTTTTGGCCCAGATGTAATTGTTAGGTATGCCTCATGCACGGATTGAATTTTGGCATCCACTTTCGAAGGGTTCTATCCAAGAAAACATTCAGGTGCTGCTTCAAAAGATATTCACCGTATAGTGCAACAAGTTTAAACACATTAGATCTAATCTTTTGCAAAGCATTGACATACTTTTTAACTGTTTAATATCATTTGCATGAAAGTATTTTGTATACTTACAGTGCACTTCCTTAACTCCTTTAATAACAGATCAAACTAAACTTAACCTACTTTTGATATATTTGTTTTTTTGTCTTTTTTATTTGCCTTTTTCCCTCTCCCTTAATCTGATATCCGAAGTGTGTTTACAGCAAATTTAAATGGCAATTTAAACCGTGTCAGGTCAAAGGTGAAGGAATGGGAAATGGCGAATATGGTTTGCAATAGTGTTAGCAAATTTGATAATGCATTGATCAGAGTTGAAAAAGTTTCCATTGAACCATGAAATCACTGATTTCCTTGTATGTTTTGCAAAATGTCTGCCACGTCCTCTGGTAATTCGAACACATGATCCAGGCAACATTGCCACCTGCCTCCTGGCATGTGTGATCTCAAAGAGTTGTTGGAAGTTCCTCTTGTGATCAAATCTGTGTTGAAGAACTTTACATGAGTATGGAGGTATCATCTGCTAAGTTTCCAAGAGATAATGGGACAGGAAAGTTCAATTTACATGAGATAATTTGGACAGTGAGATGCTCTCTTGATGCGAAGTAAATTGCAGCAGGTCAGGTCCATACAGTGACTTACAATCATATGTTTAAGAATTCAAATAAGGAGTTAGCAATAGCGTGTTAGGCTACTGGGTGCATTCCAGTCATTAGCTGATGAGTATCATGTACTAATGCTTAGTACTGTTTTGTTAATACGGACAAGATAGGTAAAATTAGCAGGATTAATAACTAGGAGGTGGTGTAAGGTTTATGGGGGGAGGTGAGTCATGCAATTGGTATGAAAAGTAGATAAGTTTTGTAGACCCATGATAACATTCAAATTATCATGGTATCAGGCTGGTCCAATACTTGTTACAGTCACTCAGACAGAATATGCAAGGAGCGTGCAAAAATGTCAACCAAGATAACCCTTCTAATTATAGAGCATCTCTGTTGATGTCACTATTGTTGTGCAATGTCTCATTAAAACCACCTCAAAACATTAACCAGAAACAGATAAATTTTGGGGTTTTTTTGGAAGGTAAAGGTTAAGAGATTATCATTGTGATTAGATGGATATCAATCACCATAGTAACCACCAAACATTGTACAGCAACTTTCAAACTAGCTGTCTGTTTCCACTGTTCCTACCAGTTTTCAAATAATCTAAATATTATCAAGGACTGACGAATGGGACTTAAAATACATCTGAATATCCCAGAAGTGATGTGAGGTGGGGGGTGGGAGGGAGTAAGGGGAGGTAGAAATAGCTAAGGTAGGGGGATGACTGTGTACCAACATCATGGTACACAGTACGTTACCATGGTATCATGGTATAGGATCCTTGATGAGTCGTCAGACCTTCTGATCCTCCAATTCTAACCTAAACTAAGAGTGAGACAAGTGCAGGATCTGTATCAGTGGAGACCATTCATTTTGTAGTTTAGATGTTCATGCATATTCAGTACTTTTGCATCATGCATATTTAGTCCCTTATTATGCACAGTACTATTATGCAGTAGCACTATCATTTGCAGAGTTGACAGTTATCTTGGCATGCAGTGATATGGCACACTCTGCATTCAGTTGATTAACTTCAGTTCAATGAACAGCTTGTCTTAAGCTGATCTACCTTGCAGTGACCTTTGACCATGGTCAATACAGAAATGGTAGTTAAACACAAAAAATCAGACTTGGAGTAAATATATTGAGAGTTTACACTTTCCTGTTTTGTTCATATTCTCTTTGTATTATTGGCAATCCACTAATATCATTGATGTGAAACTAAATTTAATTAGGTCTGTATTGAATTGGACTGTTTCTGAACATCATTAACTTCTCGAAACTGAGGCCGACCAACGCTTTCTACTCAGGGTTTTTCATAGAAGCAGAGTAATATTGGCAGTACGGTAGTGTGATATCGTTGTTGCTTATCTAATTCTTAGTGTGGTTGCAACTTACAAGTGGCTGTTGCTGCAGCAGCACGGTAAATACAGGTCATTTGCAGTGGTTTAATCCTTCAGGATGTGGTAATGCTATTATATATATTTTTTTGAACATGTAAAACCTTTTTGATTTCTGTTTGATCCTGTGCAGACGACTAGATGGCAACAACCTCTTTTGCAACTGTGAAATCATCTGGCTGGTGCAAATGCTCAAGTCTGCCAGCCGAACTCAAAACACCCAAGCAGCAGCCACATGCTCAAAGCCTGCTCGGCTGGTGGGGAGAAATCTGGTAGAACTAGATGCTGATGAGCTCAATTGCAGTAAGTAAAGACCAGTGACACAGTGGCCATCACTGAATGATATGGTGGATGTCACCAGTAAATCTTCTTCAATGTATAATAAACTGTTTCATAATTGTTGCAAAGCTGTTCATAGAAAACCTTTTGTGAGTCTTTATTCTTGCAACTTTGCACCAGAATTTGTGGGATCCACAGAAGATTAAGGAACCATGCATGCACACCATACATAATGAAGAAATATACACACTTTTCAATATCTAGTGTAACCTGTCCTTTTAGACAACTAAATTGTATATTTTGCAGTATTGGTACAAGAGGTCTAAAAAGGAAGGATTTTCCTCTATGACAATCTCATTTTTTGGAGGGCATGTATTGAAGCTACGACAGTGTGTTTATCTTCCGATTCTGAGGAGGTGCACAGGTGTGTTTGAGATGGTGAAAAGGCTTGTTAATTAAGTTTCTTGTATGTCATTGAAGTTCACTGGTTCCTAATTGCCTGTATTTCACCAAAAGCTACAAAGGAAAATTTTATTCTGTGTAATCCAAAGGAAAATTATCACTTGTATCGAACATGGTGGATGTCCATCATTTAATTTTTATTTGTTGTAGTTTTATATGAGTCACATATTCAAGGTTACACACAGAGGAAAGAAAACATTAAAGAATCATGCAGAGATTAAAAAAAAAGGCTCTGAGAGGAACTGTGAAGAATCTCTAGGAGCTTGTGGTGTACAAACATTTCAAAAGTTACGAGGTGGGAAAACATACAAACAACAACAGAGCAGTTTGTGCAATTTAACCAATGCAGAATTGCCCTTGAGGCATAAGAGCAAACATAAAGTATATGAAGGCCCCACTCAGGAAGAGTGCTTTAATAACGTATGTTAAAAATGTCTGGTTACAAATTTGCAGTAAGTGATTTTGAGTGTTAATTACCCTCACCACTGTTCTTCGCGCAACTTTCTCTAAATTTGCAGTTGTCTCTCAGGTCATGTAAAAAGAAAAGAAATTACAAGGTACCACATCTGTCCATATCACAGCACTAAGTATCCATTTACACAGGGAAAGAAAATCCACTTTTGCTCATATCATAATATAAAATTTGTTGATTTTGATGGTGTGTACACAATGACTAAAGTTTGTGATTAGGAACATCTCTGACTACTTAAAGGCATTTTGTTGTGGCAATCTAAAGGTGACAGATGTCACAATGTAAGTTGGGACACCAATAATAATAAATAAGTTTATATTTGCTGATGGAGCTGGGACACCAGTCTACTGGCACCGGTATCACTGAATCACCCAGAGGAGGCAGTTTAGAGCCCTCACTGTTTTGCCTGATAGTGATATTAATCACCCCCTTGGTTTAATGTTCAGTCTACCTCCACACAGATCATGGAGATCCACAAAACATTCTTGGTTTAATGCAACATATTTTCTTGAGTTCCCTGCCCCATGTATCTTTTCTGCTGATCTCTCTCTGACCTGGAAAGTGATCCTGTCAAGGGAAACATGTTTACGCTGTTGATCTGATCCCAAGTCAGCTCTGTTTTTGTCGTCCTGCTATTTACTATGCACTGCAGTGCCAGTGATGTGTTTGTCAATCATGCGCTCTTATTGGGAGCAGCTTTGACATTAGATTGGTCGTGGACATGATTGAATTGATTGCATTTTGTTCCTTCCATCAGTCCCATCAAACTCCGAAAAATAACAAGATAAATACAACATGCCATCATCATTTCTGCTGACATTCACCTGCAGTATCCTTGGCTTAGTTATGTTTCGGTTTTGTAAGTTTGATTGAAACTGTTCTCGGAAATGTTCGCCAGAAGTTACAACTTTCTGTGTTTCTATTTTTGGATGAAGTCACAAACAACCGGTAGTATTGTTGTTTAGTTTCCCCAAGGTCACAGTTGTTGCCAAGACCTTCAGGGGATTCCTTGTTATCCAGAGGGAAACAGTCTTATCTTGCCTTTACCAATATAGATACCAACAAAAAAATTTGTTTTATTGCCATCTGACTAATTTCTTTGGCAAATGGATCTGCCAACAAAATTAGAACAGACCAGAGTTCAGTAAACATAAAAAACTTTTGCCTGATTTCCTGCACGTTGATGTAAGCGATGTTAGGTGAAGATGGGTGAACAGAATGGCAGTTGAGGTGCTGTGTTTTCGAAATGAAAAAAAGAAGAAGAAGAAAGAAATACCAACTAGAGAGAGCTTTTCATTTTGTACAGGCATGTAGAATTGTTTCTACACAAAGCTATGTGAAGGCAAAGCTGCACTAATTCTTTGTCCTCCCTCCCTGACTGTTTGCTTACTTATATGAAAAATACCTCCATAGGTTGAGTCTCCACTGTGCTTTGCACTGAGCACCGAGTTCATGTTGTGCATTTTCGTATATAAGGTAGCCCAGAGATCCTATGATACTACAGTACACAAATATGTGTGTGTCTTTTTTAGTTTGTCCACTGAACATTTCACCGCTTACACTTCCTTCGTAATTTTATGTAATTTATGCTTGTACTGCAATTATGGTAGAATCGAACCAGTGCATGAGGACCAGTCGCTAGTGATGCATCAGGATAGACAGGAGGTGGGGGGGGGTGGTAAGAGTTGGGACCTTGAATGGAGAGGAACACTTAACATAAATCTGTATGTGTTCCTGCTTCATTATTAGCATTAAAAATGGATCCTGCAAAGGCTATAGGAAAAGGAATGGCATAGCATCTCAAATATTTGTAGAAACTTTTCTTAGACAAACATAGTCAGTATAACTTCAGTGTTTTGCCAAGTGTTCATGTCCACACATGGTGAAAATTCAATAGGTAATTACTGTGTCCGTTTGTTAAGGAATGGTAAAAATATCACTGATATACACAAGCCATCTCTAGGTAACACTTGTTGCCAGTGAATGTATGGTTTAATCTCTGATGGTCCCTTGGGGGGGGGAGAATAGGAACTAGGCCCCCCACTTTTCAGAAAAGGGTTTTTTTTGCCACCACTGGAAACTGCTTTTTAAGTTATAGATTTCTGTCGAGGTGGGAGGTGCACCCCCTACCAAAGGACCAATGTTTTTCACATGCTGTGTAGTCTCCAGTTGCAAAAAAATCAATTTTCCCAACAGAAGCACAAATGTTGTGTAATGTACTTTTTATAAAGATTTACCACATAACCCATGAGGAATGGAATTTTATATAAGTACAGTACATGTAAACTTGATTGAAACCATGTATCAACAAAACGCAACAAGGGCTAAAATTTCTGACATTCCACCACGTTTTATCCCTCCCTCCCACTCCGCAGGATCTGACACCACCAATGGTTGTAGTATCAGCTCAGTCTAGAATTAGATACTAAAAAAAGTATGTAAGGTATAGTGCCTTCAAATGACATACAAGTTCTGGTACAACCTGTACAGAATTTGCAAGCCACCGGAAACCAAGAAAAAAATCACTGAATGATTTGTACTCTGAGCAGTCTCCCTGCTTTTGTTTTTAAAAAACAAAATCCACCCCCACCAAAAAAAAACACTGATAAAATTAACGAGGAAAAACTTGTTTTTTAAATTTCAGCGGTTCGAGGACACCACCTGGTGCTGACTGATGTCAAACATACTTTTCTTTGAATTCATTATCCACGCTAGCTATTCCCTGAATTCATTATCTTTGCTTGACAGTGCGTAACTGAATACAAAACAAAAGAAAATCAGATAAGTGTATTGTGTTAGATGTAGAACGGTTCAGACAATCACCAGTGGGCCTATAAACCTCAGTTAAAAACTCTTAAGGTCACCCAATTTAGTTTTCAAAAAAGCAATTGACACATGTAATGTAGCAATCATGAATAATACCCTAATGTGTGTTTTCATGTCTCTCCTACCTAAATGTGGCAAACACATCACTTCACCAATCCGTTGTCCAAATTATCAGCTACCATTACGACTTTGATGGGTACGGTGATTTAAGAGAGTTTTAGCTTTATAGCATCCTGTGATCTTAGTTGATGATGCATACCTCAGCTGTCTGTTGAGTCTGGCTAAAAGTAGAGTGACAGACAGCCTCGCTAATTGATGCATAGGATGGCAGCTCTGCTGTCAGCTGGAGCTCTTCTCGTAATTACGCCATGCACATCGGTTGGACGAGATAAGATCCCTTAAAAATGATACTAGAAAGATAGCACCCAGGGGAGAAGTTATGAGGGGGGTGTTGTGAAAATGTATCACAAGAATGAGCACTGAAAAGTTTACCTTGAATTAGCCTTTGTTGTGGTGATAAATTAGGCCTACATTGATGTCGTTCAATTCTGTAAGATGCACATCTTCATCATTACTTCCTTACATTTGTAATCATAGTTTGGGTCATCTGAATTACTCTTCTCTCACAAAAGTGGATCATAAATCTTTCACATTTTAGATTGTGTCATTGGAAGAGAATTAACACAAACACTCAAATTGGATTTTGCAAACTGCTTTCAACAGTTCTGGTGTCTGTATAGCAGTCAATTAGGCCTATATGATGCAGCAGAACAGTTCCTTTGGTAACATACATTTCATACACGTCTCAGGCGATAAGCACAAACTGTCTGTCTATTGCAAGTTAAGAATACACATAGTTTTACATACCGTTTTTATGTCCCATCCTGCCTTTGCGAGAGGCAAATATCGTAGAGCATGTGACAATAACTTGTGTC
Organism: Stichopus horrens; assembly: GCA_009801055.1. Classification (NCBI taxonomy): domain Eukaryota; kingdom Metazoa; phylum Echinodermata; class Holothuroidea; order Aspidochirotida; family Stichopodidae; genus Stichopus; species Stichopus horrens. The sequence goes on along the minus strand of VJOZ01002733.1, from coordinate 10,427 downwards.
AGTGCAATGGGAGCAAAAGGCAAAGGAGGGCTAGCCCAGCTTTAAGGGGTGAAGGGAGCAGTGCTAGAATTGATTTGGAGTGCACTTTGAGAAAAGGTCAAATGAATGCACTAGTGTGAGCAAAGGTTGTTTACAGTCACTTGTGTCAATACCCCTGCCTGTAAGTCTTGTGGATTTTATCGCAAATTATGAAATCCGTCTTACATTGCCACATTACTTAATTACACATTACATAATTAGGTATCCTGGAGATATCAATGTTCAAGTCCTGCTCTAAAATCTTGCTGCTGCATAAGATGAATTGAAATG
>VJOZ01002733.1:0-10015 GCA_009801055.1 Stichopus horrens | reverse complement strand
AAGTCCTCAGAATTAAATGTTTGAAATCAGTAGCAGGTGGTCGGTCAGGTGTTGTGAGGACAGCATTTCATTCCTCATACCTGGCTTGTTCAGTCAAAGAGGTTGCGTGTGCACGCCTTCTCTATAGGAAGTCTCTGTTGACACAACTTCTAGTCAATTTTTGGCATTCTTGGAGACATGTTAGGTATCCTTATTTGAATGAAACCGACAATTTTTAGGATTTTGACAAGGGTACACAAGAGTGCTTCCTTAATATTCCACAAGTCTTTACACCCCTAGCCCACCCCTTCTCTCATCATAACTTATAAAATCACATTGTTCCTATGCAAATACAGAAATAAGTTACAACTTCCAGCTCTAGAGGTACTTGGTGCGTTTAATCTGCAAATGTTCAAGTTGTTTAAAAAGAAATAGTACATGCCCATAGATAATGTCTGCACATGCCTACTGTATAGATAAATGTTCATGTAGTACCAACAGAGCAGTTGGTGTAAATATCATTAGGATGGCATCTGTTAAAACTTGTAAAACATTAAATGTATCATGCCAAATAATTTCCTTAGAAAGGCTGTCTTTGCTTTCCTTCCCAGATAGGAAGGTAAAGCAACAAGTACTCATCATGTTTTACCTAAAACCATTTATCAGTTGACCCATAACTATATCATTCATTATATAAAGTGTCAGTAATCTAATTTTGAGGTTTTTGCCAACAACCTTGCTTCACTAGCGCAGGATGTCTGGGGAAAAATCATCAACACAAAAACAGATGCTCATATTGTGTTTGAAGTACATATGAAAATGTATCAGTCATTAATACACCACCACAAAAAAAAGGGGGCAGGTGAAGAATATTTTGTGTCACCTTAAAAGTCATTATAGAGACTCAAATGCAATGACATTCGGGGTTGCATTGGAATATAATGTATATATATACAGTATGCTCTAACAGATTACTGCACGTACAGAACAGACTGGAGAGGCTCATAGGCAAAATAATCACAGACTTTCGTGGGGCATGCAAGGTCAGGTATTACGATTCAGAACGTTTGTGTACACTATTTCAACCATTATTGAAGATTGATGAAGGTGGCATTTGCATTAGTTGTCACATACTTGTTTTGGAGACACTTTTTATTGTCAAAGGAGAACTATGGCTTCGCACCCTCACAATCACATTACCTGATGTCCTATGGGATGGGTTCCCCCATGCATTACCCTCCTGCAAACTTACAGAATGTTAAAAAAAAAAAAATGGACAACTACCCTCTGGAAAAATTAGAAAAGGGCAACCCTTGACGCTCTAATAAATCACATGTCGGAATGTGAACAAGTCTGATTTTGTTGTTGTAGGCCTACAAGGTAGGTATTTGGCACTGAAAAAAAAGTGGAGTAAAAGCCTCTATGTACTGCAAGCAGCTGCAGGTACTGTATTCTCATTGAAGCACCAGGTGCCAATAATTGCTCTAACTATATATGTGTGTGCACAGCCATGACAAGTGGCAAAATCTTTCAATAGTCAAACTTTCATAGCTTTTTGAACTGTTTGTTAATGATGTGAAATTGATTGAATCGCTTGATATCCTGGTGTGGGCAGATTTTGACCAGAGCATCATATGCCACCTTACCACATGAGGCCCATTGGGCCTAAAATGCAAGGCAAATGTTGTTCAAATAAACATGTTCACGGAGACATGACGTGGCATGGAAAGGTCCCATGCTCTCACATCATGCCACGAGAGGCCTGCGTATGCTCAGTTTGATAACTTGCAACTTTTTCTAGATGAACTCAGTCCATCAGGTACACAGGAATTCTTGGATAGTACCCTGCAGGGGGCCAAGCTTGCAGCTACTTCCAGTTTTGATTTACAGCTTTTAACATAAACATACGTACAACATGTATGTATATCATGACAAGCAACATAGACAGAGAATGTCTTGTTTGTCTTGCCATGGTACATCATATACAACATCATCATCATCATCATCTAGGTAGATTCAGCTGTATTGATTAATTAAATACACTTTCACCTTGAATTGACAGCTATGGCTTGTGTTCTATGGGCCCTAGACAATTCAAAGGTATATTTATTACTCTTTTATGTAAACATTTAGGACCAACATATATTCATCCTGAGCACACCCCAGTATATTAAATCTTGGAATGTCATGCACAGTCATCTTTCCTCTGAAGCAAACGTCCTCAAAGTGTTTGTTTTACGTGAATCTTATTGTTTACCCATCGTTACAGACCAGAATGTCAGTAGAACTGATGTCTCGAGACATTCATGACAAGAGGAATATGTCCTTGATATATTTATGCCGTACATGCCTACCAAAGCTGTAGGAAGCATCTATTCACCAGAACATGTTCAAGCCGAGAGAACATATTTAACGGCACAAACGAGCATTTAACCAATCAGTGATTGTGAAGTATGGGTTTCGTTTAGGGTCATGGGTTTAATCGATCTGCACCACGAGTTAACAATAACAGAGGTTCTTCCCCTGTTTTTTGTTTGTTTCTTTTTTTCTTTTTTCTTTTTTTGTGTGAGGGTATAAATCAACCAAAGCTGTAAGTGTGTGACATATATAACCCTGATTTGTATGAAGTCCCATGGTTATCTCTCTTTTTTTCTTACATTCTTTAATGTAACATTCAGCCAAAGTTAGCTTCGGCTACACTGCACACACATAGACTTTACAGACACGTTTGCATACATCAGTTTCTCACAGTTGTAAATCTCTGTCCCCCAACTTCGGTATGATTTAGTGTTATCCAAGTCGGATGGGGGGACCATCTGAAGCTATGGTCCTCAGTGAATCACAAACTTGCTGGACATTCTGTACTTCTATGTCAGGAAGATTACAGCAGCAATCTCACCCTCATGGTCAGATTGGCCGGGACTTGTGGCTCTCAACAGCATTTTAAAATTTATTCTGGGACAAGAAACGAGGAAGGACATGCTCGCTTACTTTGAAGAAGTCTGACCCCTTTGTTCCCATTACCAGTTGTGGATACCACAAATTTTAGCAGTTCCCACTGACCATGGATAGATTTACATGGCAGAGTGCTTTAATTTACAGTTTTTGGTAGCCTAATGTGTGCACACGCCAACATATGCTGTTACTGCTGTATGCATGTGACTACCGTTTGGCATGTATGACAAATGAGAATAAACGCACTGAAATCACTGTGCAAGCTACAGTATATTTGTACTGTAGGATGACTAGGCGGTATCTTGGCAATTCGAAACACTCCTTGCTCACTAAGAGCTAGCTGAAACTAATGTAATCTGCTAAGTGAGAACGAACCATTTGCGTAAGCACTCAGTCACTAGTATAGCATTAGCAACAAGTTTGAAGATGATTTTAAAGGCAGTCACTCATCAACCCAAGCTACATTTTGGCTAGGGGTAAGCAAAATTGGTCCTGCTCTTCCATTGACATCAAATATGAAAGATATGCAGAGTAGTTCATATTGAACAGCATACATGCATACTGCAGGGTCCAGCATTTTCATGACAAGTGTGGGAAGAGTTTTAGGCAGGCTGTGGGAGGGGCTAGAAGTAAGAAGTCGGAGAAATGAAACTGAATGGGGTGTTGAGGAACTGCCTTTAAAAGGTACATTCTCAGATTGAAGCTGCAACTTAGTTGCATTTGACTTCCCATATCCTGTAGCATTTTATGTACAATAAAGACTGCAGCAGACATGGTTCCATATCCATCGCTGCAGTGTTCAGTCCCCCTCCAGCGATCCTTCATTTGTTGACAACCCATTGCCATCAACAGTTCTGTTTGTTTACACATTTAGGTCATGGTATTTCTTTTCCGTTTCTTCAGAAACTGATATCCTTCATCAAAACCTGTACTATGGTTATTTTTCTCCATTTCTCCTTGCCACCTAGGGGTACCTCATATCACTGTTCCTCCTTCAGACGTGTCAACTCCCGAGGGCAGTAATGTCTACTTCAGGTGTGCAGCCATTGGGGAACCGGAACCAGAGATCATTTGGTTCAGCAATGGGTGAGTAGTCTTACTTTAGAAACTCTCCCCCCCAACATAAGGAAAGGATGAAAGAAACAAGTGCTACAGTCAATGTGAATTTTAATCATCACTCTGTCAGCCAGGGAAATACGTCTGGAAAGACCGTCCTTCCATCATCAGGTGGAAAAAAAAACTGTGTCCTTGGTTTACTTTAAGGTGACTTACGTCCATCTAGGGTGTGATTATTCCATGGTATGGTCACCAAATTGATGTTTAATGAATTCCCTTGAACAAAGATGTCCATAAAAGTGTGCCGCTATTGATTGCAGCATAGTGTACTGAAAAGGAAAATATTGATAAAAGTTCCTCTCACATTGCAAGAAATGTCACTTTCCAGTTTCTTTGGCCTTCTTAGTTTTAGGTAACATTTTCATCACTAGTTTTGCCAAATTTCACATACCTGGCACAGGAAAAAGCTCAAAATGGAAGTTTCCTCTTTTTTGAAGGAAAATGGTCCTATTCATGAGAAGGTGTAGGCAAATGTGTGTAGTGTACTAGTAAGATTTTTCCATACGAATGTGAAGTACTATCTTGAACTGTAAATTGCTGTGGAAATACCAATGTAAACAATAAAGCAACCACTGTCTCATCCTGATAACAGGGTTCCCAACGGTTATGAGACGCTCCCACTTTTAGGAATCAATGAAAACACTAATTATTTTACCTTCAGATGACAATGGGGAGTGTGGGAGGAGAAAGTGGTGGCAAGACCTTTGACAGGGGATGCCCGACCCCTCCCTGCCATGTTTGGTTATGCCATTGACTTAGGTTACCATAGATGACCTAGGTAGGTGACATAGGTCATAGTACAGGACCTTTAGATAAAGGGAGTTTCATATGCAGCTGAAGACTTCCAGTCAGTTTGTGTTCTTTTTGGTGAACATGATCATGGCGATATATGGAGACCTCATCACTTACCCCTGCTTGACAAACCCCACTTGAATCCTCTCAGTCGATGGTGATGATGTAACAGATCTTTCTCTTCACCATGTGCTAAGATTTGCCAACTGATGATCTGTATTCTAACCTTTAAGGTATTTCACTTCGAAAATCTGATGATTCCAGAGAATCTCTTTTTTTTAAATAAAAAGAGACGGTAAATGTCATCGAGAGAAAACCATTCTTACCATTCAGTATCATAGAAACGGAAGTTCATACCCTCAACAACGTATTTTGTAACCACCTGTGTCTGCATGCTCTGTACACATTGTTATGTGTCTTTCTCGCATGATTGAACGGCAGGTATCTACATCTATCTGATGGACAAAGTTGGCCTCCATTGTCACCTAGTAGTTGCATAATTGCCTCTGTCAGGGATGTTATCCTGACCTCTTTCTGGGTTCACTGGTTATGATTTAAGATTCAAGGTAAATTTCACATAATCTCACTGTGAGGAAAATCAAGGTTCTTGGAACACTGTGTTAAGGTTAACAGGCAGGGAAGACTTAGAGAAAGAAAACAAAAATGGGAAAAGGTTCACTTTTTGTCAGAATGAATCCGGAGTTAATTGTCCTTGGTGAGAGGTCATGTATACAGGCAGGGATGATTCTTTAAGAAAGCCAAGGAATTTCAAATATTTTGATGTCCATCTATCCTTCATGTAAAAATTCTTTGTTTCTGAGCTTCAGGCAAGGATCTAGAGATCCAGAAAAAAAGGGTGTGGGGGGGGCTGGACATTGGATTAGACAAATATTATATATGAAATGCACTGTTATTTTAGTGTATAAATGTAGAACTATCGTGCGCTTGCTGTGATAATATGTAGTAAAGTTGTCAAGACTTTTGAAATACTCAGCAAATTTCAGGTCAAACTACAAATCTTAATACCAGCTGCTACTGTTGTTGAGTGTTTAAAATGTACAAAAGAATTGTGAATACAGTGAGAGTGACATGTGTCACTGTGTATCACAAGAAGAGGCATAATCTAAAGAACGGCAGACTTTCAGTAGTCTGGTGATTTCTTCTGTATTTAAATGTCATGTTTTAAATGATTCGGCCATCAAGAGCCACATTTGTTTTGACTCATAGCCTTCATTGATAAAGGGATTAACCTGTGGATAATTTATCAGAACCAAAATTTACATGTGTTCGATACAGATTCTTCGAGACTGGAAATTTCTTTCAAGAATTGTTAATATTCTCTTGTCTATCATTTGTACATAGGCTTGAATAATTTTACCTCAATTAATAGGGTTAATATACGCATTGTGGTGCGGTATTTGGCATGATCGATGAAGTAGGGTTGTGAGAGGTGGACAGTGTTTATAGGTATTGGTTTAACCATGGTAACTCCATGATTTGACTGGGTCATTGCATCCATGTTACCAGGCATCACAAATCATGATAAAGTTTCTTTCGTCCATCTGTTGTTCTCTGTGGTCAGTTTCATAAAAGATTGTGACAGTCACAGATCTAATGGAAGGTCGTGCTGAACGTGAATATTTGTCGAATTGTTTGGCTGCAGTACAAGAATTGAGGAGGGAAACAAAAAAAATCAACCTTGAGAACCTAAATAAAGGCAGGAAAACATCATTTGATGCCAAAGAGAATGGTCAGTGGAAAACTTTTCACAATGATTGCAAGTGAATAATGGCAGAGAACAATCAAAGACAGAGATCATCGGTGGCTATTGTTATTTAATTTGAGTCCAATGAAAGCAACTGGATGAGGTAAATCTCCAAGATTATAACTTCCGTTCCTATTGGGCGCAACCAGAGATTTGTTTGTATGTGGAGGTGTTCAGTTTGCTACTTTGAGGGTGAGCGACCTTGGGTGGATAGAACAAGGGCATGCAGTCATAAGTGGTTGTTATTTATAAGGGGGGTTGTTATTTATAAGGGGGGTGACACATGTTACAAGGCCGTTATTCAATTCTTTCAGATACTGAGCGAGGAGGAAGGTACAAGTGTGAAAAGATATACCCTAAACCAATTAAAAGATTAAAGCTATTAAGTGGAGGAAGGTTGGGACACGTGGTTGACACAGATGGTGGATATGGTTGACATTGACATAAGGGTAACAAGTGAATGGTGTAACAGGAGTAATGGGATGAATGTGAAATGAGAGGAAAGTGGATGTGCACTGAAAAAAGTTTATAAGAAAGGAAAAATTATATGAATGAAATAATTGGTAAATGTATGGTACACACTTTTGGTTTTGTTTTTTCCAAACACACCAGCAAATTAATGCATGGCACTGTCAAAATGGAAATCATTTTGTACTTCATAGTATCGACATCACAGAGAAGATGACTTTTGACAATCGCATCCACATTCTGGGAGACGGTACCCTGATGATTACCAATGCGGGCTCGGAGGACGTCGGGGAGTACGAGTGCATGGCCCGTAACTCTGCAGGGGAAGTGAAGTCACCTGCCTACAGCCTCTCGTTGGTCAACCAGAGTGAGTTTGTTCGTTTGTCATAGCTGATGACACCCTTCTTCCAAGTCAGTGATGATTTCCAGACCTTTGTCTTGCTCACAAACCTGACTTGAGTGCATGCAATGGTATGATTGTGTCCTTTGCAGTTGGTCCCACTCTAGATTTGGCAGTCTTGTGTCAATCAGTTGGTTTTGTTTTTTATTTGTTTTGTTTTGTATTTTTTTATCTCACGTATCATGAGCAGAAAAGATGCAAAATTCCCAAATATTAAAGACAAAGATTAAAAGACAAAAATTCCAAGAAATTCTACATGGTAAGAAGATAGGCATCTCCTAGTCCTAGATCTTGTTACTATGTCATAAGTGTTTGATGCTTGGTAATTGCTTGAGATTCTTAGCTTTTTATTCAGTGACAGAAGCAAACATAAACAGGCATATATATGCCAAAGAATTTACTAGTAACGTAGAGTGCAATTAATGGAAAAATCTGAAATATATCACACTGTACACCTCTGTCTATATGTAAATATATTTTGGAATTTTGTGAGATGATTTGTGTATGTCCATACCTAACCAATACATCTGCAGATTAAGGCCATTACGTCAGAACATATTTTCAGATGTCAAAGCACCTTCTACCTTATTCCCTTTCTCTTGATCCACATCCCCCTGATCCCCCTCTCCTGATCCCCCACCCATGATCTCCCCCCTCCTTTTCTGTCCATGTGTGTCTTCTACTCTGTCAGAAAGTGTCGGCCATCTTCATATTTACTCTCTATCCTCTCCGCATCCTTGCCCCGACAGCCAAACCATCTGCAGTCATTAACACCCGCAATGTGGAAGCTCAGAGAGGAGCCTCCGCTATCATTTCGTGCTCTGTGAGAGGAAACCCCACACCTCAGATAACGTGGAGGAGAGACGGGCAGAACGTCCTGCGAGACCAGCGGTTTCGAATCCTCAGGAATGGGTCCTTATACATCACAAGAGTCAGGGAGGAGGACGCCGGTCTCTATGTACTCGAGGCGTCCAACAGCAAAGGATCCAGCTCAGATAGCACTAATCTGATTGTTCTGAGTGAGTTACGTTAATGTACAAAATAGAAGGAATGTTAGTGAGTAATTAATTACAAACTAATTGAATGAATTGACTGTTTCCAAACTTTCTCTGTCTCTCGAAAATGCCAGTTACACATGCTTTTTTTTATGAACATATGTTTTATCATGTACTTTCTTTTAACCTAAGTAAGATGTTAACACTGGTAAAGGAATGGGGGGTGAGACACAATTTGTAATGTACATAAATGCATGTATGATGTTGCAATTTATTAGCTTAAGTTTGGTTTGAAGGGTATGCAGTGTAGCTTATCGGAGAATTAAGTAATTTAAACCAATTCAAATCACAGTGGCACTTAGTTAGACCGGACTATGTTGTAACAGAGCAGCTGTTGTATCTGGGCCACCCAAGTGAGAAGCATTCATTTGAGAAGCATTAAAGCAGTTCCAAGTTGACAACCTGACAGACCCAGTTAACTAGAAAAGTTAGACTTATATTTAAGTGTTTCTACAGAGTCCAAAATTCTGGATAACTGGGTACCTGTAGTCCATAGCTTGTCAGGTGCCCAAGTACCCGAAGATGTAACTTCCAGTAGGCTGTGAGCTCATTGTGAAGTCATGGTACAATATTTATTTTGTATGTTCATATAACACTATGCACCTCACATGTGGACATGAAAATGAAAAAATATGAAAAAAGTAACATGTGTGTGTTTTTTTTTTGGGGGGGTCTAAAAGTATGAGCAGCAATTACATTAAATTGTCCAACACAATAACAGCTCCTCTGGTTTCATGCGCTTATTATGTTAGTATCTCACTGAATGCATCTTACTGAATGTAGACGTTCATAGGGTATATTTATAATCTCTGAACGAAAGAGTTTTTGCGTCCAAAACCTTGCCAGAAACAGGAAGAGTGCAAAAGATGGAAAACGGTATTTGTCGGTTCTATGTCACACATTTTCAAGCTCGTGCTGAAGTCCAACTTTCAAAGCGTTATTTCGCATCTAAGGAAGCTTCCTCTGGTNNTTAAGTTTTCTTGTTGGTGAAAAATTCCTTTAAGTTCAGTTTACGTATTTCTTCAATTATTAGTCAGGAAAGGCGTTGCTAGGGGTCCAGGGGAATATGATGGGGAATGCAATCCTTCGTAAATATAGCTGGAGGGGATATAACACAACATATCCCCACCAAATAAATGCCTGGGTCAAGAATATTGTTGTTATAATGCAATGGCAATGGCATGCACGGCATATCATGGGGCTTCCTCCATAATAGCTCCATACCGGCATATTTCAAAAAGTAGTCGTGTTAACCTCAGTCATGTAAAGCCTAATGTTTGGTTAGGGTTAGGATTAGGTTGTGCTGTGGGACTTGTTTGAAACTAAGACTCCTTATGCACGTGACAAATTTCTGAAACCGGAAGGAGAACTCGGTATATAGGCATGTAGACTTTTCCCCACTCAGAACGCCCAGTGTTTTTACATGTATAGTAGGGGGGGGGGTGATATGTACAGCTCACTGATAAATATCAACACTGAAGTTAA
>VJOZ01002725.1:0-10964 GCA_009801055.1 Stichopus horrens | reverse complement strand
CATAGGTGATACATGTGTAATCGGTCATGAAAGAGGTCTGTTGAACACTTTAGCACGGTTGTAACGTCATGTTACATGAATTTTGTACATACATTCTGTGTATAAATGTTCTATGTAAATTTTGAATGTCTTCCATCACAGTTGAAATCCTACTTTCTTCATGTAAGGTTGGGCAAATCCCCCCTTCCCTTATCTGGCAGAATTCATGACTTCCAACATGGGGAGGGGAGTTTTATTTTAACACGGAGTAGGAGTTAATATTTGAAAAGGAAAAAAATCTGCAAATAGCCTAGTTAACACAATCCAACCAATGGACTTGTTTTGCCGTTTCGGATATAAGCTATAGCACAATAGGAGGATAGTAATTTCTGTTTGTACTGATCTTTTGTATGTCATCGATACTGTCCGGGAAATAGCCCCAATATGACAAAAGGAAGTGTTTTGTAGCAGTGGCGTTTTTTGTTCTGTATAACTTGTGTCCATGAAAAAACGCACTGGAGTAGAATTGCTGATTAAGGTTTATCAGTATATTGAGTAACAAAGTGTTCAGTAACGTTAGGTGTATTTCCCTACCATTATTAACTTCTTTTTGTAAATGGAGTTTTTGTGTGTGTGCCTTTCCCGTATAAGTACAACCATTTTTGCCATCCAAAGTTGAAAATTAGATATTGTGCACATGATACAATGACCAAAAATAAAGCACTATTTCTGCACTGCAACAGGCATGCATTTACATTCCTTATATACTAGAATTCACTGTGCAATTTTACCCCAAACCTAAGATTCTGTATAGAAACGCAGTCATGACCTTTGCTTGAAACTATGTCTGTGGCTATGAATTTTCACATACCTTTTTCTTTATCTTGTTTTAAAGAAATATTCTTTACTATGTTTGAATAAATAATGAAAATTGGTATAACTAACATCTTCGTAGCTTAAATGTGGACAGGTGACTGTGATATAACATACATTTTACATAACTTTTAGCATTTACCTCCAAATGGAGGAAAAGCATCTCTTTAACAGATGTGGTAATTATAAAAATGATCTAGCAATGGCAAATTCTGTAAGAAAGTGCCACAGTAGAGAGAAAGAGACCTTTACTTTTTTTTTTATTCGTTTCCCTTGCTGGAATAATGAATGGTATTTTTTCACATGATGTTATGAACGTGCTGAACATTCAACAGACCCTCTCTCCAAATAAGAATAGCTGTTTTGCCTATGGACATGACACATAGTATCCCCTGTCAAGCATCTGCAAAAAACCCAGACATTTGACTCACACCAACTACATTACGAGAACGATGTTGATTGGTTATGTGGACCTTAGTCAAAGAGGTTTTGAAACAATATTTACCTCAATAAAAAAAATGATGTGGTTGCAGAATTTATTTTTCAGCGTCGGCAAGTTGGCATGCACTGTTTATCATCAATCGTTATTTGAACTCAGCAGATATTCATCGATGACCTCAGACCAAATAAAATCGTAATATGGAGAGGGATAAGATACATACTGATGATTATCTGTTTATCTCTCTATCTGTATACCTATCTCGCTTTCTGTCTGCAATTTATTCACAATTGTTGAAAATACTTCTCCTTGCATGATCTGTGTTAAATCCTAGACACAGTGTTCTGTAGGTGGTCGGCCATGAAGGGTTTTCAAAAGTTTGTGGTCAAATAGTCCAGGTGGGTCTTATGGCCCTACCACAGGTTCTTTTGTATAATGTTGATGATTCGTCAATAATAACCTGTTAGAGATACTTTCAGGGCGTCATGTATGCCCTATGCTCCAATTTTTGTAATTTGGAAACTGTTCGAGATCATGCCCTACCCATTTGCGTTTATGAATTTGTATTTAATCTGAACACAATATTTCCTGGCTGGGGGTGTTTAAGGGGTGTTTAAAAATATTTGATTCAAGGTCCCACGTGGGCCCTGTGGTGAATTTTATGAGATTCCGAAAAAAAAATCGCTGCTACTCCGCAGATTCTCTGTAATGTTGATGATTTGTTACAATGATACTCTGTCTGTGTAATCTAACGATGTCTATGATTGTATAGTCCGCCATGGTTGTATGAGGCCCTTGTCTCCCATTTTATGAAATTCTACAAAAGGCCTCTCTCCTACTGTTAAAATGCCCCCTTAAATAATATGCAACATCTTAAACTCTACTGTTCATTAATGATAATTGGGTGATGGGGCAATAGGTACAAATTGTTGCTAACTGAAACTCAGTCTTCCTTGGCGTACCATGTTGGTGTAGAGACCTTAAAGGGACACATTGAATTGTTTCGTAAAATTCACTAAGTTTTTCCCCAACCTGTCAAATTTCCGTCACACTTATGACAAATAGTTAAACTTTGAGTGTACGTGTCACGAACAAAGAGACGTAAGTGAGTGGGTAATTAACTGTTCAATTTAAATTTGGAAAGTTCCTGGCCAGACACTTTCTTCATTAATTTAGCACTAATTCCTCAAATAAGTACAATTCATGCGCATGCAGACAGTCAGTACAAGCTACGATCAAAAATTTAAAATTTTGACATTGTTCATAAAAATTTAATGTGAAATTTTACTAATATTATGCTATTTATAGCCATTGCCATGTCATTGTTTCCTTCGATATCCCCCCAAAAGTTATCGATATCACTTCAATGTGTCTCTTTTAAAATTGAGTACACCTAAAAAGTATTGATTTAACGATCCAAGAAATACTGTAAACTTTCTTTAAAGAATTCAATTGTTTTAATAATTCGTATAAATTAATTGTAAAAATAAATTGAAACCTGACAAATTTCATGACAAGTAGTGTGTCCATTGTTTTCGTGAACGGACCATTTAAGCAGGAGGAATCTGGCTTCTGTTATAATTTGATCGGTCTCTATACTTCCCTACACTCAGAGGCGTAACAAAACACATCTTTTCATGATGTTTAAAATCTTTTCAACAAAATCTCGAGAATAAAAATAATAACAACAATACAATAGACGTTAACGCATTCATTGTTAAGCTTTCAAGATTATCACCGAAATCGGTAAAACAGCTTCAGATTCGGTTTGATCATTGTATTAAAGAAATATTTCAATAATTTTTACTCCATAATAATTGAAGCCAATCGTGAAATATAGAAAAAAATCGTGACATAATTCTGGAAATGTCAGATAAATCAAAAGAGAAATACGGCTATTGAAAACACCACAACTTGTGAGATAGTATTTTCACACTTTTTTTGTTAGATATTTTTTTGTGAGATATTTTATACTGGTAACAATGAAGCAGTCACAACGGCTATAGAGCCTTTGCACGTGAAACTTCAACAAAGAGAGCGCACAAATAAGAACCGTGGGTTATAACCAAAGTACCATTATAAGGTGTCCAGTTGCATCCGTCATCTTTTTAAATGTCGTGAATGCTTATCTATACCTCCATTTTAATCACCATTCTTTCTTCCCTCGACGGCTAATTTCCTGCAGCCTGTGTTGGCAATCAGTTAAAAAGACCAAAAAAGCTACCAAAATGTCTAAAATGGCTGGGAAACAATGCTCTAACAAGTTTAGAATCCTCAACGTTGTCCTTTTAGATTATGCCCTCTTCAATATTTTGATTTATATTAGAGTGAAAAGGAAGTTATCTTTGATCTCCATGATACAGTTTTTCTTCGTGAGGAAGTAAGAAATTTGCATAGTCACATTTAATTTGAAATGAAGACTTACTATTTTCTCCATTGAAAAGTTTAAACATCACATTTACTTTTAAAGTAAGTATAAAATGAAAGAAAGGCGGTATTTTCTTAAATGGTAAAACATATATAGAGAGTATCTATAATACCCCTTAAAAATGCTGCAAATACCCTTACAATAGTCCGTGGGGATTGCGACACATCACAGAAATATGTATATATATTTTCTTTACAAGTCTGTGGTTTTTTTTATAAACTTACCTTTGTAAGCTGCTACTTTACAATGCCAAATGCCAAAAAAAAAAATAGCTTAGGGTAGTCCGCGATCCCAAAGATTCAAGACATTTCTCGGCTTTCTAAAAAAATGTCACCTTGAAGAGAGGAATTATGGTGCTTGCGCAAATGAATCTAACAGATTAAGGAGCTGGGAAATGAACGTAATTTTCTTCTAACCTTGCTCGTTTTTGGGACCCAGCGTTGGTTATTCCCAGCAGCAGCAACAGAAGCAGCAGTATTTCAGAAATCGCTTTTTGTTTGCAAGAATATGAAAAACAGATTGACTCACTCTTCTGTACTGAACATCTCTAAGGTTCATTTAATGGATAAAAGATTTTATCCTCTGTTAACGCAGAAAAGGGAATAAAGTAAAAATTTTCTTCTTGGATTAAAAAGATATGTGTATGACATCACTTTATAGAAGCCTACGTGTATCGGTAAGATCATATCTGGTCAACATTCAGACATCCCATGCCTATATGTTGCATAATAAGTTGTCAAGGCTCTCAATTTCCTCTCAGTTTCCGGAAACACATAATGTTGGTTATTCACTTATTCAGATGGATCAAACGAAGGATTTATCTCGGCCAAGCTCTCATCCCCGAGTTTTGCTTCGCATCCGACTTCATATGTCACTGCCTCTTGATAAGAAGGAGGAGAAGGTACACTACTTGATATGACGCTAATCCCTCCGTTAGTATTCTCGATCTCTTTGACATCTTCTTCTTTCTGTGCGTCCTTATCTTCTTCGTCATCTTCGTCGTCGTAAGGACACCCATGCCAGTAGTACCTCTTGAGAAGCAGGTAGATGATGGTCAACACGATTCCTTCTAGGGACGTGAAGACAAGGATCAAATATGGCAGACGGGTTGCCAAATCCGCCACAGGTTGAGGGTAAAAGAAATACAGTACAGTTATAGCTAAGACGGCATTTTGAACTCCAGTTTCCAGGGCCACCGTCGCAGAGCGACGGGTGCTCAATCGGAGAACTTTGGATATGAGAAAACCGGCACCTCCTCCCACGAGAGGAAAGATCCCCGCGACGACAAAATACTGCCAGGGTGAGTCAAAGATGAAGAGATTAAATGGAAGATCTGTACATATCAGGATCAGAATGATTAATCCGGAGACTGGTTTGACGTATTTGTCGGCAATTACTTTAACTTTTGGTTTCCACCAGCCGAGGAAGATACCGATGCTAAGAGGCACCGCGAGTGCGACCAGTTGGATGAATATCTCCAAGAAGGGTGTCTGTATGCTTTCGCCTGCTGCCACGAAGGATCTCCCGTAGATGAATAAATTCAGGGGCATCATTCCAAGAGCGAATAACGTGGAGAAGAAGGTCATCGTGATACTAAGCACATAGTCGACGTCTAGAAGGACACTGAGGACATTACTGGTGGAACCACCCGGGCAGGAACCATCTAAGACGAGCCCTAGGGATGCAGGGCCATCGATCTTAAATATCTTTGCTAGAGACCAAGCAGTGAACGGCATAATGATGAACTGACACCCCATACCTATCAATACACCGTACGGTTTTTTCACGATGCGGTATATCACCATGATGTCGGTGGTGATGCCGATGAGGAATATCGCGAATATCAACGCCGCCAGAACCAAGTACCTGACGTATTTTGCTGCCGTTGGTTCCACGCGGTTAACGTTGATTGTGTGGACCCAAATGACTTCAGACTTACTGGATTCGTCAGTGGCAACAATCTCAAGTTCGGCTATGGTTATTTTCTTCCCGGTAATCAAGATTGCTAGGGTCTCTTCGTATTCATCCCTCTTACCAACCACTCCCTCTAAAGGTTCTGCTTCAAAGTTAAAGCTAGAGTCGCCGTTTTTCGCTCTGGCAGAGATGCCAAAAGTTCCAGTTTCGTCTATCGATTCGATGGTAAAATTCAGCCAAACGCTGTCACCAATGAACAACGTAATCGTCCCATTTGGAGAACTGCTGTCAAGGATGAATTGTTCCGCCCACCCGGCTTCATCTTCGTTCTGTCCATTGATGGTATCGACAGACATCGATACCAGAGACAGAAAGGCCACGATTGCTACCTTCGTGGTAAAGGACATCTTCCTAATCTCAAGCTGTATTTGTAACGGTGGCTGATGTTTACAGGAAGTCACTACAAGTATGAGAAAAAAAAAGTGAACTTGAAAATATCATTAAAATGAGATAGAAAGTAGAAGTAGAAAGAGGTAGAAAGTAAAGGACAAATACAATACATTGGAAGGGACGTAGGACATTCATGATACATTGATCACGTTTGTACAGTCAGCAAGCCCTCTTCCATCCTCAGTTATGCGTGCATGCCTGTGAAGGGGATACAACATCGCCTACCATGATGTGAAGTACAGATCAAGAAATCCTGGGCATTTGATGTTTAATTGACTGTTTTCCAACTTGACTGTTTGTGTAAAAGAGGGGATACAAATGACCTACACGGCGATGAGGATTGGTAACAAGATATCTCACACTTTACCTTTGTTTTAGTGTGGTATGAAAATCGGGATTTTTCATTCAGATCGATTGATATATGGCTTCTTATAGCCTAGAATAGGACGAATGCTATTTTAGCATGGAAACACGTTGGGAATAAATTAGTAGTCTAGTACAAATGTAACACAACATAACATGTTACATGTTAACATGTTTACATGTTAAGATGTCATTGCAAAGCATATCATGTAGTGTAAAATGAATATCATCGTCATATATATGTTTAATGTATACGTAATGTAATAGATAAAAATGCAGAATGTCCTGCAGTATGTAAGAGGGGAAGAGCGGACTGTACTTTATCCCAGCCCTCCTCGCATAGTTAAGAAAAGAAGAATTTTTAATTGTATATAATTAACTTTGTTTTTACGGGACCTTTTTGCCTTATATAGTCATAATATTTTCCAATTCGAATTACAAATACGAATTTCTAAAACATTTATAATTTTCCTTAATTTTTGTCTGAAATAGGTAGTTTTTCATGCGCAAAATTATAATAGTATGTAAAGCGACTGCCCATTCCCATTTTGTAAAGAAAAAAGTTGTTGAAGAAAAGGTTTTTTTACATGAGATTTATGAAATGGCCTGTTAATAGAAGCCAGAAAATTGCATTGAATCTTTTTCCTCGAAATTTACCCAAAAGAAAACTGGTTGTTAGCTACTTTACCCATTTACGTTATTTATGCAAATGCTATCTGTCGCGATTATCCTGTACTGGGAGCGAAATTGCAAAAATTGGAGGGGAAGCTCTGAAACTGAACAAGGGAAGTTTTTACAGAAAGAATAAAAAATGTGGTAAAATAATAATTTTCCTGGTTCCTTATTGCTACAGTGACATTGAATCCACGTGCAACTGATACTACTGATGACATTTTGTTTAACTTGTCATCTTAAATCGACCAACATTGAATTGGCTTCTCCTTGTAGAATTACGTTTTACCTTGCCCTGATTCCCGGACAATATACGGTTAGTAAATATGTCTCTCTTAAGGTCTGTAGCAAACTCGGAAGGTGAACTGGACACCACTTCACGTACTAAATCTGTGAAAGGGAGAAACATTTCCATAAAATATTACTACTATAATACTACTACTTTAAATATTTTAAGTTATATTGCTTATAGTTTGTTACAAGTTTATTTTTAAGTTAATATAATTTTAGCAATTTTTCACTTTTTTTATGTTAACATATTTTCAGTGTGAATGGCTTGTCGTATGCGACAAGTACCAGCTTGTATTTGTCTCATGGTATGGATATGTCTATTTTAAAAAGTCTTGTAAACTTTCACCTTTTTTGTAAATGACGACTGTTTAAGTGAATTAAATCTTATAATGAACACTGTCCATAGTTACATGAACAAAGGATTTCAAAGGCATTTTCGAAACACAAGAAATGTGATAGGCCTATCTAAATTTCTACTGAATGTATTGCAGTTTATCTCAACGAAATTGATATTGATATTTTTGCAATTCCTTGCACACTAAGGTTCTTAGCATTTAGAGATTAACAAATTAAGCATATGAAAGAAGAGAACAGAAAAAATTCTCCTATGAATAATTTACTTTAATTTTCTAAAATTACAAATTGTCACTCACCTATATAGCATATCAGCGTTTTGAAAGAATTAATGAATGATGTTGTACTAGACTATGCTACTGAATAGTTTCCACTGGTTTTCTTAAAAACAAAATCCTTCAATATATCTAGTCTGGCTCTCGAAGGCTGACAACAGCGTTAATTCTTCTACCAGACATTTGCCAACGAGCAAAGTTGCCACTTGTCCTAAGCCCAGTCAGTAAATGTCACCGATAACATATATGAATATTCATATATTGTTGCTTTTGTGTTATTTTGGGTAGCCCATATCTTAGCCAATCCTGCTTTNNTCTAGAAGAGGACTCTGATGAGGAGGCAATGACCATATCTTAGCCAATCCTGCTTTATTTGCACTCTTGTTTAACAAGTGCTTATGCCGTAAAACAAGGGTATCATAAATTATACCACCCGTAGCTTCTTTATTACGGTTTACTGGGTGACTTTATCCAGGTAGGTTCGAAGACAGGTAATTTGGTAGATTTAGCGTTTAATGTGTAAGAAAATGACGCAACATACAGTGTTATTTTTGGTCAAAATTCTAAGCATTCTACTAAGTTCATTTGTTTTTTCATCCTGCGTTCGGTAACCTACATGGACATGAGAGAAAACATTTAATCGTTTTCTCACCCCTGTTATGTTGGATGTCATTACAAGGCATGTTATCTCTTATTGAATAGGGCTATGGATTACAAGTAGAAACACGTCCCATCGTGTCAGTAACACTTCTGAGCAAAGAAAAAAAATGTCATAATAACAATAATAACCTGTTGTTTGCAAATTTAAGCACAAAGTCCAGCATGTCACTTTTAAGGTAGTTCATACTAACTTCAGTAAATAATTTAGAAAGAAGATGGGAGATGACAAAACATAGATCTATTAACTTTTGACGAATTCCGTCTCCCGCGCAAATTTTTGGATAGGCCAAATTTCAGATGGGTAAATAAAAAATGATGAATTAACAGTCGACATTTTCCCCCGTGGTTCCTAAAAAAAATGTTATTGTGAAAAGTTGTGTCGTTACATTTGAAATCGTATTCCAATCGGGTTGTGGATGTTGATCCGTTAATAAAACAAGATGACGGACTTTTAGATACACTTGACTCCATGCCAAACGATATGCACAATGCCAGATGTGTCTTAGAAATTACAGTTACCATGGTGAAAATATGACTTATTGGAAGGGGGTGTACAGATGGTGATGGAATTACGATGGGATGTGGGTATCATTGCATATCGATCATGTAATACGTACGTTTTTATCAATAATATGTAACGATGGCATCCAGGGACCAGTGGAACTTGATATTCCTGAGTAATTTTGAAGTATTTACTTGGTTACATGACTTGCTCGGTGCAATCCGATTTGCTGCGAGGGAAACAAAATCGTGTACACAAGATGGAAGCCAAACGATGCTTCATTTGACGAATTGGCTTCATGTCGAGGAAGAGGCACGAAAATTTGATCTTGGAAACTTGGTCATGTAATGAGAGATGAATGTATTCGGTCACTAATTGATATGTAAGAGGTAAATCATATCATTTATGTGAAAAAAAATAGGTAAGACAATTTGTTTTGCTTTGTTTATTGTACCATTGTACCATGGCTTCATTTTACTGTATCATAACAATGGCACGGATTTATATATCAGTCCCAGACACAGTCATATCTTGGTCCTTCAGGTATTACTATTAGTGACGTACATCTCAATTCCAGAGACTTTATCAATGTAATCACAGGGAGGAGTTTATCAATGTTAAAGGTTTCCCTGTTTGTAACTGCTCGTCAAAGTATGATTACTTGAATCGGTAGCCAGTTAAAACCTGGATCTCACTGCAAATTGAACTTTTTGTGGCTACGATGCTGTTAATTAGTTTTAGTACTACTGAGTTGTGTGTGGATTGTTGGGTGATATGGTATCCTTTTAATAATCGTTGTAATACTTTGTACTTGTCTTAATTCCATTCAGCAGTTTTAAAAATGTTAAGTTGTTTCACTACTTGTTTGATTGTTTTGATACTGTTCAGTTGTTTTACAACTGTTCAGTTATTTGGCTACTGTTTAATTGTTCCGGCACTATTTAGTTGTTTTGATACTGTTCATGTGTTTTGGTACTGTTTAACTTTGTTTGGTACTGTTTAGTTGATCTGATACTGTTTAGTTGCTTTAATACTCTCCGGTTGTTTTAGTACTGTTTAGTTATGTTTGAGACTCGTGTTTTTGCTTTGTTGTTTTAATATCTTGTAGTTGTAGTTATTTTGGTACCGTTTAATTGAAACCTGTAAGTTGTTTACGACTGTTTTTGTGAAAAAAAAAGGATACGAACATCTACTTCGATATGACGTGTCTTGTAAATTTTAAGTTAACAAACTATCTTGAATTGCAGTTGAATGTTTTAATATGTTATATATATATTTAAATATTTTCTTTTACTCTACTTGCATTATTATTAACATTTCTTTGATTATGCTTTTTCTTTCTTTTGGATATTATATATATTGTTAGAGTATTGCACTAAGGGTCTTTTTTGTAGCTTCAGACAGTTCAACACGACTTTAAAGGTGGTGTAACATCCCTGTGCTTTATTCTGAGACACTTCTAATGAAAATGCTTACATTACTGTGGATGTGTTTACATGTTATCTAGGATGTGCTAAGGTGGTGACTTAGCTGTGCTTATACATTGTGTTCGGCATGTTTACATGACCCTTTATTTACCATTGCTTCAGTTCTCTTGTCGTAACAGGAAATTGGTTATAGTTTAGTGATAAGATTGATGAGTCACATGCAGCTATAGGCGATATAATGTCTTTAAAAGAATAGTCCAGACCCAAATTTATTTTTAATGTGTTAAAAGGGGACCTTAATCTAAGCATTTTGATGAAATTCCCGTTCAGTTACCAT
>VJOZ01002722.1:0-29359 GCA_009801055.1 Stichopus horrens | reverse complement strand
TTTAATTTCAAAGAACAAGAAAGACACACTGCAGTAATCTGCTCCTGCTGTTTCATAACATTTTATGACCTTGAGAAAACTTGAAATATATCTTGACTGGGGAAGTCTTCCTTCAAACAGCAATATTTTGAGTTATAAACAAGATATTGGTGTCGGGTTTGAAGTGCCTGCAGTAAAAAACCTGCTCTTTTTTAACCACCACTCTTTCCCCTCAAATTGTCACTGAAATATGTCTTTTGGCAATGGGTACTCATTCACTCGTCAATGCACCAGCAGTGGGTCAACTTATTTTGTCCTGGTGGCCTTTACACAGTCCTCAGTACTCGGTACACATTCATTTTTCATCTTTGTCAATGTCACAGAACCAATATCTTCAGATACCTGCCTGTATTTGTACTCTTTTTTGTTTTATTCGTCATTCTTCTCTAGTCTGCTGATGTCTCTGTTGTCGGAGGTTCCGGTCGAGGAGGACAGCCTGATCCGTGTCCTCATCATGGGTCTCATGAGAGAACTACATCTCAATCCAGGGGATGCCATCGATCTGGTGGATAAGATGGTCAAGAGAGCAGCCGTCCTACACACCGATGACACAGACAGTAAGAGTGATAGGGTTCCTCTGGAGTGGAAAAAGTTGTAAAAACATTCCAGGCTTGGAAAGGTCATGAAATTGTGTAAAAGTGACAGAAGTCATGGAAAAGTCTCAAAATTTAGAAGAGGACTGCTAAATTTTAATTGTATAAAAAATTTTCTTTCTATCACAATCATTACACTATTATTCACTCATCAATTTGTGTAAGTGTATTAGAGATTTAGTCATGGAGTGGTCATGACAATGTCCTAGAACAGTCGTACAATTGTCAAGATATTTAATTGCGTTAAGGTGCAGGAATCCTGGAACATTTCTATACAACAGCTACGGCTCTGAAAATCGGGTTTTTAACAAATCTAGTGTGTGAAATGAATCAGTCTGCTGAATGCTCACAAATTTATGTCATCCTCTCAAAAGATGTGACTTTTGTGGCAAAAGTGAAATTTCTGAAGAGAATTTTTGAAAAAAACTCTGGGGTTATCTGGAAGAATTTTTGTTTGATTGTTACTTTATTTGGAAATCTTAGAAGACTGCAAAGTGTATTTATAGACAAAAAATTACTTTTGACAGAATTGACGGTCTGTGAAGGAATATGTTTTGTTTTTCACCACCATGGGTCTGGTGGTGGTAGGGTGGTGGGGGGATGGGTATAGATCAGGGAGTAGACTTGCCTGTATGTTGAGAATGTTACTCATTGGGGAACTGATGCCCCCCTTTGTTGCATGCAGTGACTGAAATAACTCCAGTACCTTAAACAAGAACAATACATAGAACATGTAAAACGTATATATGACTTGAGCCACAACATGCATATGTGACTGAGCATCTTTCCTACTGTTTCAGGTTTCCCTGTCCTGAAGATTGAACGTTTGCAGTTGATAGACGCTCTGCTCAACTCTTGTACCTATCACCATCCTGAAAATATCTCCCTACCTGAAGGGTCAGTTTTCTATGTTTTATGATGAATGAACAGTTGATGATAATGTAGTTACTGTGACCAATCATTACCGGTTGGGGGTGTTGTTGCATTGACTTCTTTTTCTTCATCTTTTGTTTATCTGGGTTATGTTTGCTTATTCTTTGTTTCTATAGTTACAAGCCTCCATCCTTGGCCATCATAAATCTGTACTGGAAGAGCTGGGTGATCCTCCTCATCCTGGCAGCGTTCAATCCTGAAAATATAGGTAACCGACGACATTAAAGTTTCATCTGTATCAGAACCATAGGAATGGGCTTAGTAATGATCACGTCATGTGACCTACATGGCTGCTAGAAGCCTGTAGTATTCCTGATGTGCCAAGAGGGTGGTTGGTGGTCCCAGATTCACACTGTCAACCTATTTCACTGACACTGTTACTATCGTGTTCAAATATTTGTGTCAACATTGTTTTTTAAGATTCAGCAGTTAGTAGTTTCACATGAAAATTTGAGGAATTAATAGTAGGTTATGAAATATGTTCATGTGTAAATTGAGTGTCACAAGTGATTGCACACTGTGTGTAAGCATGTATGAAGACATAGGTGTTATCCTGTTTCTGGAAATACAGCAGAAGTTCCCTCATACTTGTCTCAAGTTCTCAAACTCAAGGCAGTACTTAGAACCAGCAAATTCTCACTTTACCTTTGTTGCTATGGCTAGAACTCACTATGCAGTTCCTCTTTGATCATCAGGGTCTTCGCCCAGGCATTTAACGCAGGCATTGTGTCAGTTTTAAATTTTATTTTTCCTTCTCTTTGTTTGCTTTGAAAAAATTGACCGCCCAATTTGAAAAATGGGACACTTTGGTGTGCGAAGATAATGCTCTACCAAAACAGAAGTGGCTATCTTTAACTGTTGCAGTGAAAAAATCACACAATTCAATACAAACAGAAACTTAAAGCAACATGATTTGTCTTAGTAGTGCATAGATGCCTACACACAGGCTACAGACTTCCTCATACAGTATTACCAATTGATAGGGCGATCATATTGACCTCATGGCTAAGTGGCAATTGTTTCACAATTGTGAAAATGCCTCTGTTACTGTTAAGTTGATCCAAAACTGACCAAAACCCTGGTCAATATATTGTATATCATTCCCTTACAACCCTTGATATCCCTTTGGTGTGTAAACACTTCTTTTTGTCGGAAGTAGATGCACATATATAGAGGATGTATTTTAACATAAACTTATCTTTACGTAAATTGTCACTGCCTCTTGCCTTGTATTTCATGCGCTCAAGTAAATGAGTGATTTGTATTCTAATGAACATGAAATCCCTGTTCCATAGGAGTGTTGCTTTGTCTTTTCATTGTAAGGTAAGGGTCACTTAAAATTGAAAATTTCCAAGAAAACTGTGCATCGACTCACCCAGGTAAATTTCAAAGGAATCAAATCTTTTTTCTCTTTTAGGTAAAACCGGCTGGGAGCATTACCCTACTCTACGTTGTATGATGGAGATGGTTATGACAAAGTGAGTAGAGTGCGCCCCATACGATTGAGCTGAGGGAATTTCCCAAACTTTTGTTTTACTATTTCTTGAATAGAATTTGTAACTGTTTGTCTTCTTGGGCACAGAAAGTATGCGATCTTCTGGTTTGCCTATTGCACTGGGTTATCATGCACCATGTTATAGTTCTGTCTCCTGAGGACAATGTACATTACATGTATAGTAATTATATGCTTCTCTTACAAACACATAACAAAAAAACTGCTACATTGTTTGTGTTCTTCACCATCCCCATACAAGTTAATCTGCATATGGAAGTTTGTTCATTGAGCCTTACACTGTAATTTTTTTCTAGAATTTGTCATATTCGTTCTTTTCGACCAAAGTTCACCAAATCATCTTTTAAATTTGTGCCAGTGTGTCACCTTTTGCCATTCTACCAATATTGTCTTCTAACTTGTATTTCTACTTCATTTGTTGTTTGCTTGTCCTTCATTATCCAGCAACTTCAAGTTCCCTCCAACCAGTATGTCACCCACGGAGGAAGCTCTGGAGGAATTCAAGGCCAGCGAAAGACAGGTGATATGAATAGAATAAAACTGTGAAATCACACCACTTAGTGGAAGAGTGAAAAGAAGTATGAAAAAAGAAGTAGATATCAACCGAGGATAGTGTATAACTGTATAACAGCAAAAGATTTACACTCTCTACTCTGATTACCGCATGGTATATGTATCAAGGAATGTGGTGTTGATTACTGAGAATATTAAGTTGTCCGGCGTAGACTCGCACATTGCTGTATAGTTGGCTGTTCAGACCGCTATGAAAAGCAAACATGCAGAAAATGTCGCTTACTTACAAACATCAAATTGTCAAAGAGTTTACTGCAGAAAGCTGAAGAGATTTAAAAAATACTATTCAAAATGTGAATGCTAAATTATTTGTTTGTTATATAATATTCAGCCTACCATTTCAGATAACAGACTAATTTAGCAGTTTGTACAGCTAGAAAATTGTCCTTATCACCCAGTCGGTTCACCACTGTTGTAAAACAACCACTGGTCCTTCAAATTATCCCATAAGAACTTCCCACATGCTTGACTGTGAGTTTTGATGTAGCATCTAATCCTTGTGCTGTTGCGTAGGTGTGTATATCAAAGAAGATAAGATTGTGTCATCCGTTGCTTTGTGTGAAATATTTCACTCTGAGACTGACTTCTAAGAGAATACCTGGTCGGAACGTAAGGTGTTATTAAGCCAAAACAGCAGTCCTTCAAATGGAAATGAGATGTGATGTCACCAGTTGAAGTCCAGGATAAGGACTGCAGAGAAGTGGTTTGTCAATTCTATCTTACATTTAAGGTAAATTGAAAAACGTGTGTAATCTGCTCATCCAAAAAACACTTGTAGATGTAAACTTGTGAAAGTAAGTAGTTGTGAGGTTTTGATCCTAGCAGATCCTTTTTTTTCAAAGATGTATTTTTTTTTTATTGTGATTGACTTCCCATCACTCATTTATCTGTTGGAGTCAATAGCTTGACATTCAAGTGAGTGAAGTTGGTATTTGCCTCATTTCTCCTCAGTAATATTAATGTGACCTCATCCCTTATATGAGAGAAAATGTTTTGTACAAATGTGATTGCATTCAATTCATGAAAAGTATTCTCTGTTGGGAGAAACACAAAAATGCATCTGTGTATAGTCTTCCAAGACCAGTTATTCTGTTTGGTTTCTCCATTTTCCATCTACATCAGATGAGTCAACTCGAGAAGGAAGAGATTTTAGCCTTTGAAAACCATCTCGCCGCAGTCAACATCACCGAGAAGAACAGTCTCTTACTCGCCCAGCTGGTGCACTTAAATCCCAAGTAAGAGCTTTAATTCTATAAAAGACTTAAATTTGCAAAAATCCTATCCAAAAGAGGGATTCAACAGTATTGAGATTGGTATTTGATATCCTTGTTAATCCATATCATATTAAAAAAAAAAAATAGAGTACACCAATGCAGTTATCACAAGGTTCCAACTACCTTAAGTTGCAGTGTCCTTTTCACACGCATGTTGATGTCGATCAAGTGTGCCAGTTGACCAAAGTCTCTTTCCGTTGCAAATGTTTGTGCGCAAGTGAATAGGTTTGTAAAAACAATAGCCAGTGCTGTTTCCCCTCAACACAAACTGCGAACAAGCCAGCAACTATCATGGATCACGATTTTAATGTAATTGTTGAACAGTGTTCACCTTTAGAAAATGTCCGAATGTTTTTTCTCCTCAGGGGTTTGGCTAGACGCCCGCCAGTCCAAGTGTTGGAGCAACTTCAACAGCTTAACAAAGTGATAAAGTTAGGCCACATGTTCTGCAAAAGCAGGGATCCTGACTTTTTACTTGATATCATTCATCAACAGGTACATCTTTCTCATTGCATGTCATTTCTTTTATGTTAAAATCTGTGACCTTGTCAGACATCTGTGCATGTGTGTTTTTATGTATGTGTGTGTTTGTGATGCCTGTTGTTGACACACATCTCACAGAGTCAAGTCAGAGCATGAACTCATTTTCGGGAAGGGAAGTAACACTTTTGTGGCCAACAGGGGTCAAATCTCAAAACTCTCTCAGGAACGGAAGTATGGACTAATGGTATGATATGTAGGTGCACCACCATGAGTAAAAGAACTGCATTGAAGATTGTGGATTTTCTGGTTACATGAGCTCAACTGGGGTCAAAATGTGAAGGGTGTTGGAAACATGACATCTTAATAAGTAGGTGCACCACATGCATATTGTTTTTTTTTTTAATGAAAGGGATTAATATCTGCACACTTAAAACAAAGGATGTCACTCCTAAGACAACATTGAATATTTTGTTAGAATTGAAAGAAACGGCCCTTTTTCTTCAGAGCCCTTTAAAGACTTCATCTATCAGAGTGGCTGAACTACTTAGTCTAGCTCTCAGAATATTCACTTCAGCTGATTTGATGAAATACAACAGTGTGGTTCATGGATCAAAATAAGATGTTATCCCATTTCAAAGTATCTTGGTTTTGAAGTCTGTCCAGGAGACAACTAGCATGTGAAAGTTGGTCATCTCTTTCAAATTAAGTTGTCCTACCAAAATTTTGTCATTGAGAACAGTTTGCAAAGGTCACATTTTCTTCATGGGAACACACCTTTATCTGACTGTTTGCAATACAGCTGTATTGCCAGATTTTTCTACTTTGATGAAGACCTTTTAAAGAGAAGCAACACTTGGTAACAGTCCCAATTAATTTGGTTATCTGAAGGACCATCTTTTCACAGAGGTTGGTCATCCTCAAGAAATTTTAAGGTTCCTTACATGCTGGGACTGCTATTACACTTCAATGGCTGATCTTTATATGATGTAACATTTGGAAAGATTACTTGCATGAAACTCTTTAGATTAAGAAAAACAGCCAGTAAAATATAAGTGCAATTTTGCAACTGTTTTGTCTATAGGGAACTATTTGCAGAATTTGAGAAACCATAAAACATGACCTGGTCATGGAATTCTGACCCTTTTATAGTTTCTTTGGACCGCAACTTGTCAAATCTATAAGTGCCTGTCCCTACAGTTCTCTGTATTTGCATATCTTCATTAGTTTTTTTTTTCTTTACAACACAGGGTACCTCACAGTCCATGTCATGGTTGGCTGAGCTGGTCAGTTCTTCCGACACATCCCTGGATATGCTCCCTGTCCAGTGCCTCTGTGAATTCCTGATGAATGCACAGCCTAAGAGTGCTGATGATGCATCTACTAGTGCCAACACAGATACAGAAGAGAAACAGGTAAACATCGAGAGTTTGACCTCCGCACGAAGTGACATGTAGATTGAAGAGGAGAGTTGTTTTGACTTTTGGAGCAAATAATTGGAATCAACTCGATAATCATGTCCGTTGTGAATTCTGAGGGGAAATGTTCAACAGTTGTTGTGAAAAGATGCTTTGATTGATATGTTATATCATCGTGGTAGAGGTGCTTGTTGTTTTAGTTTCAGCATCAACTGTTGTATTACAAATTACAAGTTCATCTCTGTCTAAACTTAGGCTTGGAATTGGTTTACTACCATGTCTTCATACACAAAGAGTGAAAGACCTATATTTCTGTCCCTGTGATAAATGATACATTGCTTTCAACTGACATTGGAAAGTGAAAACAAAGCTAAAATGCTTCTGCATTCCATGAGTTTGCAGTAAGGAACTTTGTCATAAGTTATCTGCGTGGTGGTCATAAGTAATCACAGCAGACACTCCCTGCCAAATGGGTAAGTGTCTTCTGTGTGTTGCTAGCAAACTCCGAGAACAAAATAACACATTCTTTATAAAGACTACTGACTCTTTCCATGGGATGGAGCGACAGGGGCAGGTAGTGGCCGGCTCTTCCTGGGCACTGTTGGTCACACAGTTCCTCCACAGCACATGTCCCCCACAGCACTGTTGTTCACAGTAAAAATAAACGAACCTGAAAAATCCACGCCCTGGCCAATGCTGGTCTGACTCTTCTGGAGAAAAAGTAACATGCATCTAAATATACACAATATACTGTTAGTTTAATACAAAATTATCAATGCGACAACTTCCAAAGTCTGTAATTGTAGCCCTTTGGGACACAGTTATTCAAATTTCACATTGCATATTGCATTGCATCACTGACACTTATTGCGTATGTGCATTTGTTAGTGCCTGCAAGTCCCAGAGAGTCAACAAATGTGTCATTCATCAG
The DNA here is from genome assembly GCA_009801055.1 of Stichopus horrens. Taxonomy (NCBI): domain Eukaryota; kingdom Metazoa; phylum Echinodermata; class Holothuroidea; order Aspidochirotida; family Stichopodidae; genus Stichopus; species Stichopus horrens. Next base: position 21,605 of record VJOZ01002722.1, on the reverse strand, counting down.
AAAAAAAAAAACAGTTCGCTGCAGACCATGCCGCATCTTAAGAGTTGTTGCTATGCTGTGGTTTTGTTCTCTTCTAATAGCAGTTTCAGGTCACTACTGCATGGCGTATTTTGGACGTGGTACCCGAAATTTTGTAGGTACTTATTCACTGTGTATCTTTCCCTTGAAATTTTTCCCCTTGTATCTGAGTAAATTGGGTGTGTCATCTCACCAAATCCAGATGTTTTGAAAGGTTCCACATTTGTGTCTGGAGACATGAATATCATGCATGATGTCGTGTCATGGATTGAGTGATCATCTTCACCGTCTAGTGAACAGGATTGCTTCATGAATATTCATACCACACCAACACAGCAAATGAAACTGAACATAATTAAAAATGCCGATCTCAAAAATTGATGGAAACAATTTTCATTTTACTTTTTTAAATTAAAGAGAGAGAAGCAGTCCCAGCTTTGCAGTAAAATCCAAGCAATACTTTACAACCCTGAAGGCAAACCGGAGACCACTTGTGAAGTTCTCGAATACTTCTTGAAAAAACTGGTCCTGGTTCATGAGGGTCACAGGTCAAGAAGTTTAGAGGTAAGAAAGACGTCTCGAGTTTTCATATTTCATGTCATTTATCGTCGCCTCAAGTGGAAAGTCAGCTATTTTTGGGGGGGCTTTTTTTACAATTGTTTAGATGGTTGTCATGCTAAATGACTTAAAATTGTTTTAATAAAAAGAAACAGGGTGATTAGATATTCTCAGAGCTTCATCAAGTACAAGTACATGATGTTCGACATCGAAATTTCCTCGTATTCTCACCCCTTGAAAAAGTCACAAAGAGTGATTCATGAAAAACGTGACACCTTGCCAGAGACGGAACTTACATGCTATGAAAAAATGAGCTGCGCAGAGTGAAATTTGTGATTTGTTGCCAACAGGTATTGGCGATGGTCATATCCAAACCTTCAGAGGATGCAAGAGAGACGGAGAAGAAAGAAGAGGGGAAAAAGAAGGAACCTAACGCTCCATCTCATGTACTAGAGAGTCACTCTTGGCTCCTTCGGGACCTGCCCACTCTCCCTCACTATGATGCCGCAAAGAAACTGGTGGTCGATTCTCTCAGAAAGGTGAGGAGAATGATTTGGAATCAAGATGTTGAACTGTGGTATCTTCAATGTTCTCTTATGAAAAACTAGATGCTGCAATTTGTCTATTTTGACCATAGAAGCAGATAAAATCAGAATGACATCATGGAACAGTAAGTGACACCCAAACTCTGTATGGCAAGAGGTGTTCTCATGAAACTGCTTATCACACAAATCCAATGGAAATTTAAGGATGATGTAACTGGCAAATAGATTTTTTTGGAACTTCGTTTCCCCTGAGCATCAGCAGATTACTAAAAAAATTAAATGGATGCATTTACCAATGTGTTCCAAGAAGACTTATTTAGATATGTTGTCAGATAATGAACAAATTCATGGGTGGTTCACACATTATATGTGGCAAATGTCGAAGTCACAGCTGTTTTGCTATACAGAGCAAGGACCGCGTGTGGTTATGGTCAGCTTCATTTGTACGGTGTGTGATTAGTTAGGCAGGTGTCACTCTGGGTTATATATATCTCTGTTCCTGCCTTGTATGGTGTTACATTTCCATGAATCCACCACACTGTTGAACTTTTCACAGAAACTAGTATGCGTAATACAGCAACAACAATCCATTCTGTCATTTATCATCTTTCGGGTAAAAGATTGTCAATTTGTGGAAGCTGGGACAGAAATCATATTTGGTGTGTTGATGTGTCACATTAACTTGTTTGTGGTGTGGGTCATATATTGCAAAATAGCGTACGTTATGAGTTGTCTGTTAATGTCGGTGGATTTAGGCTATCATTGTGCTAGCATGGAATATGGCAGTCAAACTTATCCATAGTCTTGAAATGTATAATAGCCATATGTAATGCTGCAGGAAGATTAATTTGGTCTTTTTTTCATCTGCTGTACAAGATTATCAGAAAGTTTTCTTCCAAATCATGAATCTGTGATACATCAGCTCATTGAAAAACATATTTTGCTGAGAAAGCATAAACAAACAATGATTCTTGTTTAAAATAAAGCATATTTTCTATGATTATTTTTTCTCCTTTCCAGGCAATGCTTGTTGAAACAGATCCTTCCACTGTTAGTGCTTACATTGCCTTCTTAGCTCATCACACCTCCCCAGCAGAACTGTCAGATCTAGTCCAGGTAAGAACAAATCATATATTCTAGATTAAGTTTACCCACTCAATGGATGTGTGTTACTTATGCATTAGCACTGGCTGCATTCGTAATACTGACGTCTATGAACTACCGCTTGGATTCCGACTGAATGTGCATACAGACTGTAAGCTAGTAACATTAACGTATACTGATGTAATCAATTACGCTCAGTAGCACTCAATACTTCTTTTCCTTAAGCTATGATTATTTATGTTCTTTTGAGGCAATCATCATACATTAACGGAGACTCATAAATACACAGAACTCGGATCTTAGATGAGCCAAATCTCTTTGCGTTCTCATGTCTTTAGGTTTGTAATCGTATTTCAAATGGCCGTACATGCCAATACGTGCTGGGAAGGTTAAGATTAAGTAAGATTATTTTTTTCTTTTCTTCCTTTTGTTTGATGTGAGTGAATATTATGGTTATTCTTTTTAACCATGTGTACACACCTCTTTATCGCAATGTAGTTTTATGTCATCACATGTAGATTCCATTGTCCAACATTGAGCTACATTTTCCTCTCTAAAACTAATTATTTATAATATCCTACAGAAAATACTACCTAGAACACTCTATTCTGTTACTGATTAATTCTTGGTATCTGCATGACTCCTTTGAATTCTGCTTTCAGTTCATCTGTGTGACTGAAATCATCATTCTTTTAAACTTCTTTTCAGGATCTTGCCCAGCTTATCGTGGAGAGGTTAACATTGTTGACATTCTTGTTGCCTAAGAACGGTGTCACCACCGACTTGACTGATTGTAATCTCTTCAACATGCTTCAGATCTTCTGTAGCTACCTTCAGAGGGCAACCAGCTCCCAGAGTGAAGGCTACAGTTGGGTGAGTCTCAAACCAGTTGTCCTTGATCTGTTGAGAGTGATTTATCTAGGAATTGAATGAAGCTTTTACAGTGGTTAGGAAGGAAAAAGGAACAATTTTGAATTAAAAAAAATAAAAAAAAAGAAAAGTAAGGATATTTTAAAGTGAAAAAATATTGGAATGGATAGAAAAAGCTAAGACATGAAGAAAAACTTACCAAAAGCACAAGACAAGTTGGTTGAAGGTGAAGTAATATTTCTGTGATAAAGGCTCTCGTGTATGAAGTGATGTAGGAAATATTTTGTTAAGCTGCTGTAGACTTTTCCAAATTCATAGAGCAGAAATTCAATTAATGCGTCTTTGCTGGGCAAAGACTGCGTGAAAGAACAATGTAAACTATTTGTGTGCCTTTATGGAGTACTTGAGTGAGTCTGTAGAATCATTTTTCACCTCTAGAAACTGAAGATGCTTTAATATAAAATTATGAATGTTTTTAACTCTGAGCAATGTTTACATAGTACTTATGTAGTTCTTACATGTACGACATTTTGATACCAACTTTAGATAGATAGTAAATACTAATTTTTTGCCAAAATTAATACTTGTACGCTTTTGTTTTGATTTTCCAGTCTGACACTCAGGATCAAGTATTTCTTCAGTGGACTCATGGCATGTCAGCTACAATGCACATATTAGTGGTCCATGCCATGGCTATACTTCTGACCTATGGACCACCCAAAGGTATTGAACCTGGCCGTTTGTTCGTATGACATAACATGATGTCAAATAAAGTGAACAGTGGTCAGGAATAATTCATAAATTCTGTATGAACAACAGCCGACTCACATGATATCATACATGTTCATCCCTTCTCGAGAGGATACACCCTAACTGTTATGGTATATTTGGCTATAATGTCATGTTCTCTCGTGTAGAAAAGATCTTCAAGAGACATGATTTTAGCATATTATGGAAATTCTGTGAGGCCTAGGTGTGAGCAAGTAAATTTCTCCTACCTGAGATTAACTTAACTGTATCCTGTGCTTTCATGGCCCAATTCATGGTACTGTCAGTATGAGCTGCGTGAATAACATGTTTATTCATGTTTCTACTGGATACAGGTTAGGAACTGTTTGTATTTGCAGTTTTATTGTGTTGTACCGCTGCATGAGAAGACAGCAGAGTTTGGTCACTAGCATATGGAGTTTGTCCTAAGTGGATGTCAGATTTGCTAGTTATTAAAAATACGGGTTTGCACCCAAAGGAGTTTCATGGTTCAACAATGGCAAAGATGCAAGGAACATAAAATTTAAAATTTTCTTTGTGCTATGAATTCACTGGTCAGTGTCACTGGCATGATAAAAGATAAATTAAGTCACTGGGTAGCAGGTTCAGATGAAAATGCCTTTGCATTTAAAACTGATCTTCTGAAGCCAACTTGTAGGAACTTAGTTCAATACAGTGGAGGTTAAGAACTGGAGGCAACATTTCAGGAACCAACACCAATAGTCTGTTTTCTTTCTGTTACAGACACTTCAATATGTGACTTTCAATTTGATTGATGTCACAGATCAGTGGTTGCAAACAAAGTGTAAAACAATTTTGCTAATTTACTTTAATTTACTTTGCTAATCTACTTACTGATTTGCAACCTCACTTCAAGTTACTTGTAAAAAAGGACAAGATACATCTGCATGTGTTTATCATGGTCTGTCTTACCCTGAGGGGGGAGGGGCTTGTCCCTTGGGAGGGGGAATTTTGGGGTTTTAAGCATTGGACACTCTCACAGTGATGACCTTTGCTACATTTCATTCTTTTTTTCAGATGCCACTAACTTTGACATCCTGTTACATGTTTGGTTTCCTGATGAGAGTCCCCCGCCATCCGCGTTCCTCGTTGACACTTCCGAGGAAGCTCTTCTCTTTCCTGATTGGCTGAAACTCAGGATGATTCGTTCATCTGTTCCCAAGCTGGTTGATGCAGGTAAGAAATTTTTCTGCACCATTGGGACGTTCCCTCAAGTGTACAGTCTGAAGTGGTCCAACCTCTCTTAAAGATGTAGCCATGATATCTCTGCTTTAAATATTGACTCTGGATATTAAAACTGTTTGCTGATAAAAACTGATGTAGTGAAATTGTCTTGAGTTTTCAGTATTTGTTGTGTGACTGTTGTACTTGTATTGTAAGTGACAGTGTTAGTACTTTACATTATGCAAATGTAACAGCAACATTGGGCTGGTTTGTGCTGAGTACTGTAAATACTAGGTATTGTACAGTATAAATTAGGTAAACATATATTTCATTGTTGCATCACCGCTCTTTCATTTTGCTTCAAATACATTGCCAAAGGAAAGTTCTAAACTCCTAGCTTTCTTTAAGATCACATACGGTCCTCAGGGGTATCAACAAAATGAATTTGCTTCATATATTTTGATATTTTGCCCTCATGCATTCAGCTTCATTTGATTTTTTCCCTTGAATTTTTTGCAGCTCTGGTTGACTTGGAGCCTGCTCAACTGGTTTTGTTCGTTCAGTCATTTGGGATTCCTGTCCAAAGCGTGAGGTTAGTGATGAAGATGGGAGATAAAATTGAATTTTTCCATCAGTAGCTGAATTGTTAGACTCAGAATATTTATTTTGTCTTGCACCGGCGGACTTCATTGGCTTATTCATTATCAGTTTACACTCGTGGACAACTTTATCATCATTTGAGTTTCAAATTTGAAAGTAAAATAAGCTTTTCCTTCCTAGGAAAGGATAATTTTCTTCTCTACATTTATTAGTGCTTTGTTTCCATTTGTTAACCATTCTTTGACAAGTTTACCAATGATCGGCATGGAGACTCAATTTTAATTTTTACCCCAGTGAGTTTATGAAGTAGATATGAAGTTCTTTCAGAAAAGGAAAAAGTGTACACCATAAATAAATGCTGAACTGAAGTGTGTAAAAGAAGGTGTCAGAAATAAGGAAGGAGTAAATGAATCACATTAAAATTTAAAAGTGTCTTCTGGAGATGTTTGCTGTACATCATTAATTAACATGTGAATGTTTGTTCATTGTCTAATGTCGTTGCCATGACAGCCAGAAATGTCAGTGGCAGCCACATTACCATTGCCAGAGATTTTAACCAAACTTTACACTGAAATTTGCAGCAAACTGTTGACTCACCTGGATTTAGCTGTGGACCAGATGCCATCTGCGTTGGAGCAAGCCGTTGCATCGAAGGCTTACATGGCCCGACTGGTGGAGGTCCAGCAGATGAGGGGTGCCACTGGTGGGAGTCGATTCAAACTCCTCCTCGTCTCAGATGCACCAAAACCGGAGCCAGAAGATAAAGGAAGTGAAACAGGTGTTGATCCCAAACCACTGATATTTCTTTGGCCTGTCTAGCCCTGGTTTTTTTTTATTTCTTTTCTAAAATATAATAATTTTGAGGAGTTTGGTTTTGAGGAAGTTGAAGAGCAAGAATATTGAGTATGAATGTAAAAAGTGGTTATCCTTCAGCAGTGTGTCAAAGTTTTCTTCATGATTTACAATTTTTTTTTTTTTGTACTGTCAAGGAGTTTTTTTTGTATCGTCATTTTTGTGCATGACAACAGTCTGTGAGCACTCATCTTCTTTAATCTCAATAAGTCCTGGGTTTTCATGAGACTCTACTGAATCATTGGAAAAGCTCATCTTCATCTTCGGCAGGTTTAGATGCTGTTATTCTTTCTAAACCTATTTATTGTTCTGCATTTCAAATCTAAAAACCTACTTGAACATCCCCCTTAGCTTGATCCTTTTTTTCTTGTTTCTGTGTTCACTGTAGCAGAAAAAACCCACAAACAATCCGATGAAGACGTTGAGATGAAGGAGATCAAACCCATCGGCCAGGTGAAACCAGAACCGTGGACCAAAGAGACATCTTACGACCATCTAAAGAAAGTAAGAACACCAGGGGGAAGTCACATAAATGGCATGTCTGCTGTATTTTTATTGGTCTCCAAAACCAGAAGTCTCCTTGGTCGTTCTCTGTCACCTCTCAGTGGAATCTTGAATCCAATATTCTTTTCTTTTGAATATTCATAGTCTATACTCCTAATTTCTTCCGTGTTTACTTTCTTTGCAGACATGATTAACAGTAATTTCATAAGACGTAAAATCCCTCGAATGTGCTTGTTTCCCCCTCGTCAGTAACCTTGATCAACTTTCAGTTTTAATGAAGTGTTTGTGTCAATTTAGTCCTTCATTTCTGTCTATGTCTAGTCCATACTTGCTTATCTCTGCTATGTATAGTTTGTTTGTGATAAAAACATATAAGACAAACACCTGGAATTGTCCACCAAATAAAAGGACTGCTGACTAGATTGATAGATATAAACCATTATTTTTATAACACAGTGCACATTGAGCACTGACTGAATGACCTGGAAGACAGCATTCACATTTTCACGAACTTTCAGTATAATTTTGCCCCAGAGTGAAGGACGCTTTCTTATAGATTGTAGAGTTGACCTGTCGCTGCTGTTACTATAAATCAGTCTGCAATACTTTGCTCACAACAACAAGTTTATTTGATACTTTAGCTACAATCAGTGTCACAGTCAGTTCATTTTAATTGTACAATACCTGTTACCTGCATCATGGTCGATACTAAGCTATCCTTCCTTATGACGTCAAAGTGTATGGGAGACCGGCATTGGGCAAGTCAGAAAATCTTGAAAACACACCAACTTAAGAAACTAAAACTTTGCCAGACCACAAACTTTGCTTGTAGGTAGCCCTTAAAGGGGCTCATTGAGTTGTTTTTTGAAATTCACCAAATTTGTGGATCTTAACGTTTCACGTAGAGGGGAACATAAACGAATGGTTAATTTAACGATGCAATTTGTTTTTTAAAAATTTGTGACTAGACACTTTTCATATTAGTACTCAGGCCTACTCGCATGCACACAGCCAGTGCAAGTAATCGTGAAAAATTCAAAAAGTTTTCATAGCTATTGGATGTGAAACTAGAATAATTATGCTAATTATGAGTATTGACGTGTGTTTGTATCCTTCAAAATCATCACAAACTTAATAATATCATCTCAGTGAGCCCCTTTAATATGAACGTACCAACAGAACTTCTTGAACTTCCTTGTTGGACAGCAATAAGTAGTCACACATGAATCAGTTTTTTTTTCATTTCTTATCAAGTGGTTAGAAAAACAGAATGCTGTAAAATCCCTTCCGTCTTTTTGTGGTTCACATCGGCAATGACGTAACAAAATCGTTTTACATTGTGGTCGTTGCGATTCAGTGATGTGGACGTTAGCAATAGAATCAAAACAGAGGGTTGATTGGCACATATCAATTTACCATGTGCTTGTTAATGAAAGCATTCCCATTTTGATTGCTTTCAGTTTCTCTAATCTAACAGCTGATGAATCCTGCTTATGTTTTGAATCTTTTTTGTTTCTTTCAATTTAAAGTTACTGATTGAATCCCAGGTCAGTCTGGTCGAGAAACAGAAGATTTGCAGACAGTTACAAAAGGTCAGTAATGATAATTTGAATGCACATTACAGTATGTTTTTGTGTAATCTTTTTTACTCCACTGGTGACATTTCCTTTGATTTCCATTTCTTGATGATTAAAATGCTTCGGCATTAACCATGGAATATTTTTTTTTAATTCAGACCTTGAAGGGCAGTTGCTTTAGGATGCTAAGTGACTACATAATTGTGGAAGAAGCCTGTAGCATATTTATGCAGCATATATATTACTACATAACATTTGGTGACTACCAACTCAACAGTTTTAGATCGAATATGGCATTGTATTGATTCTCCACAAGATATGTTCAGATAGGAAGACTGTAGACTGTTATGGATGAAAAACCCCATCTCACTGTGACCCAACAGGGAATGGACCCCGAATCTCCTGGATGCTATGATTAAGTTTGCTGCCACCTTTATCCATTCAGCCACAACAACCGCTTATAAATTCACAATATTAAGTGTAATTTACAACAACATGCAACAATGGAATGTAACAGCAGACTAAGTATATTCATCTCAGAGAAATATGACATGTTGGGAAAGTCAGTGTAGTCATCGTCGGATCAATGAAAAGAATAAATGCCGTTCAAAATAAAATGACAGCAATGTATATTCCAACAAGCAATTACTTCCCCCGTCTTTTTCCCTCTTTATCTCATGTTCAGGCGGTGTAATCGGAGTTGTAGAGGTTTTGATCAACCTGCTAGGTGGACTATGTGACAAAGACTTGTTGTGAAATTAAATACCGTTGAGGAATTACATCTCAGAGCAAACGTACCATAGGAATAGGACATGTTCGAAAATTCCCATTTCTTCATAGTCTGATTCCAAAGCAATCGCAGACTAAGACTGAAACCAAGTGACCAGTCATGAAACCACAAATAGTGAAGAGATTGCATCTGACAGTAATATCTGTTTCCTTTGTTTCAATGTCCAAACAGATGCTGTTGCATGAGCGTAAATCACAGAACGTCGCTTCCGAAGGAGACGGAGTCTTCGGCTGGACGGTGGAGGCGCTCAAGAATTTCTCCGAGGATGACGATGGCAGGGCCAGCATGATAATTTCACTCAACACAAACACTAGTTTACTCTTGGCTCTATTTAGAATCCTCCTCCAACTTGGTGTAAGTTTTCTTTTTCTTCTTTTTTTTAAATATCTGTAATGGAGATGTGACTACAAATTTTTGCAGCATTTTTGAAAGAGACCTTGAGAGTTCCATTTGTTTGGAACTGTTTGAAGTTATAAAGAGGGCAATTTCTCTTCCCTAGCCTGACAAGTCTTTGCTATTCTTTTGGTGCTTCTTCCGTCACCATTTCTTCATTTATTGGTACTTTTACTCTGTTTCCTTATACTTTTGCCTCTACCATCACATTATCTGCTTTTGTCAGCAGTTTTTTTTTTGCTTGTTTTATGTGATCTGCCAAGTGTAAACTTGAGACTAATATTTTTCCCTCTCATTCCCTTCTCTGCCAAAATAAGGCCTTCCCCGGATGGATGTGTTTGTTTCCAGGATAAGACTCTATGTCAAGATCAAGTGGAGACTACCACAGTGTCCCATTGGTAGCATTAATGATATACCTTTGGTTTTTACCATGTTTCTGAATGTACAGCACATCGGTATCACTTTCGTCGATGAATTCTGGGAAGAGAGACTCAAGTGTAACGTTTCCCATGTGGCATCAATCAGTTTTAATACAGACAGCTTATAATTGTAATAGGTGATAGCTACTGTTTCTTCCTCACCCCTCCCACACACACATATTCCTCTCTATATTTAGCAGGTCTTGTAGAATTAGCTAACCAGGTATATTCACAAAGTAGATATAGACAAAGTAGTACATCTGCTAGAAGTTCCCCCCGACTATTTAATTCTTAATTTTTCATCTCTTTTTTATTTGAGCACAGGTCAAAAGTAACCAGCGACAGCAGCAAACCTTACTGGATGTCATAGAACACCTTCAGGACACTCACTGCATCAGAGATTCATCCTTCAATAAATTGTTAAATCACTACAAGACAAAACTAAAATCAGGTAAAGAGTTTTACAGACCTAAAAATTACATCATTAGTTTTAACACCCTGTCCTCTCACCTTGTGGGAGGCCAGAGTCAGAATCCACTTTTAAATGAAGACAGTGACGAAGACAATGACAGTCTAAATGCCAATTGAATGATAGGACTTTGATCTGTTTGACCTAAATCATCATAAAATTCCTTTTGAAAGTGTTTGGCAAATGCACTTTCTCAGTCTTCCTTCATTGGTGGTGCCCCCAACAAGTTGTGTGTTACGTGTTTTGGGATGGTGCACCAAAACCCCAAGTCAAAGAATATCGGGAAAACTGAAATATTTACACAAATGCTGACATAAATCATTCTGTCTCAAAATCAGGCGGTCTTGCTACCTGGCTACGAAGCTTTAGCACAATAGTGTGATCAACATTCAGTGCTAGTGTACACGTTTCCTCTCAAAATCCGGACATGTAGCTCATACGTTGGGATTCCATAAGTGTAATTTTCCTAAGGAGCCTTTACATAGCATGAATTTATCTGTTAGATACAAACATATTTGTCTAGATTGCCCATAAGTATTTCTCCTTCATGTTTCCTAGCTTGATTTCAGGTCTTTTTGAGATATCGAACAAACTATGCTGTATTCCATTTGAAGTCACACCATGAACAGGGCAATACAAACATGATTTGTCTCTAGGGATAATCCATGCTGTCTCCACCTTGTGTGTTTTTCACTTTATTTATTTTAATGTAGAAACTCTTGTTATTGATTCCCATCACTGAAGCTAGTTTCCTCTTTACCACTGTAGTTCATTTTAAGATTTTTGTTGTCCTCGTAGCGTAACCTGCCCGAAAAAATGGAAGCTGTGTTAATTTATGAAAATCTCGTATTACATTTTAAAAGTTGCATATCCCATGATTCTGGTGACTTTTTTTTTATTTGTTTAATTTTTCTGTCAGTCATGAAAAAGGATCTAATATTTTTCTCTCTTTGCTTTTCAGAGTTGAAGTCTACATTGAGCAGCAAGTCAAGCCAAACACCATTGTGAGTGAAAAATATTTTTACCTATTGTAACATTTTTGATGAGTATTTCTTTTTGTAGTCAGATTTGCAGATTAGACTTTGCCATCTTCATTATTAAATCATTATCTCCTTTAAGCCCAAGAAACTTCCTTTTCAAAATATCAAAATTTCAGTGACCTGTTCTCTGTTGACTGAAAAACCAAATTGCAAGAACCCAATGGAAGATCTTGAGTGTTCTGTGCTGGTCATCTTGTTAACTACCAACATGATCTGTATCCCAGTCCTCTATCAACCTTTTCATCTTCCTTCCAGACTAGTCCAGGGTGATCTTCACCGTCGTCTCCTCGCCCATCCGGAGTCTCTCTTTTTGAGATCCGTTGAGCAGGATGTCCAGAGAGAGAGCATCTATCCTCTGACGTTACTCACCCATCAGACAGACTGGAACGTACTCCACAGGTGTATTCGTCAGTTGCTCGGACGAAACATTCAAAGGTAGGCCCCACCTCAACAGTTAAGGAGGGTGGGTTTGGTAGGGAAGGGACTTTAGTAGTGTCAAGAGGATGATCTTTTTCTTGACATTGAATCACCGAATCAGAGAGACTGTGAGAATCAGATGTGGTGATGGATTGATTGGACCAAATATTCAAAGATTGTGTCTCTTGTATTGTGTTTAAAAGTGATTAAGGGTGGGGGAATGGTGGTTTTTCACTTGAATTAATGTTGCATTGTATGCACAAGAATCTATCATGTTTGCATTGACTGTATTGTACTCATCAAAATAATAACCAAATGTAATGGAAGTGGACAGAGCAGTTGCATTAAACATAAAAAGACAGTCCTGGCTTGTTGACAGATGGACGTGAAGATTGGAAAATTTATAGTGGCTTCTGTTGTCTTGTTGACTAGAATCCTCACACAGGGTCGCTGGCATACAAATGTACGTCAGAATTGTAAGCAAATGATACAGTCAATGAATCTTATGGCAGGAAAGGAAATATTGGTAGTTTAATTTGGCTTGTTCACAGATCCATGGTACAGCAGGAAGCTATGCAGTTACATTTATGTCTTCATGTTTCTTAACATTTTTGTGTCTTGGTGTTGGATCTTTCTTCTCAGGCAACACAAATTTATCTATTTCAGTCTTTCTGAACTGGTTTCATTTTCTTCTCCGCTTCAATTCCAGGTACAATCCTACTACAGTACTAGATTTTCTTTGGGCTTGTATGCACAATCCCAAACTATGGCAGGGAAGAGATGCCAAAGCTTCAAAGGTAAATCACTTCACACTTTCACTTACGTTGCTCCTCTGTGTAGCAGAAATCATCTCGACTACTCTTAAATGATTTTCAGTTTCCATAATCCTTTGAGGTTTGCGTTATGTGTCCTTTTCACTGTGATACATATTGCTGATTTGCATTCTTTGAACTTTTGTATTTAAAGATTGTGAAAATGTTACTTGTTTGCTTTTGCATAATCCACATACAGTACTACGTGTCATGTACCCTTGACTCACCCATGAGGAAGCTTAGCGGTAACCCAGCCGTTGCAGAATACCTAACCTTCAAAAGCTCAACCAAAATAACTTTGGAGATAACTTTCTCCTTGACAAACAAATCAGTTGTGGTTATAACCACCTTCTGATTTCATTAAGACTACATATGCAAAATAAGTAATGACTGTTGGTAATGAATAATTATTGCAAGTTGTGCAAATCAAGCCAAAAAATTAAGTTTATGAACTAACTGTACTCATTACATCATTTTTTTTCTTTCATTTTGGAACAACTGAAGAAAATAACAATCACATTTTCCACCTTACCTTTCCATCGAACAGCCAAGTGAAATGTTTTAATTTTAATATTACTTGAAAGAAGACTCATTTTGAATGAAATATGTCTTGCTTTGGCATTACCATTGCTTTGCTCTTCTTTCAAGGAAAATTATTCTGTAAAGAAGCAAGATCCTTTTTTTTTCTTTTTCTTAATTTTAATTTTTTTCCTGATTCTTCAGAGACACGGGGAGGAGGACATCCTATCTCTGACTCCGGAGCAATCTTGCTGCATCGCCACGTACATCGTGATGGAGGCGTCGAATCTCCCCTCGGTGGGTGACGAAGACGACAATGAGATGCTCAGCAAGATGCAAGAGAGGTTGGGACTACTCATTCGTTGTTGCAGCGAGAGCAAAGACACCCTGTCCAGAATCGGTGAATTCTTGAATCATCAAATAAATGATGACAGGTAAATAACAAAGAAGATGATGAACCGTCTTAATGTTTTTGCACAGCGGTTCAGCCAGTGTGTGTGTGAAATTTCAGTGGGATGCCAGATAAGTTATCAGTGACTTTGTCTGGTTGACAATGATTATGCCTCAGTCACACCCATAGAAATAAGTTAACCAGAATGACAGCATGGAGCAAGGAATGAAGCCTAACTCTGTTCAATAGACAGAAGGCATTTCTCATTAAATAGCACAACACAAATCCTTTGGAAATTTTAGGATAATATAACTCACAAATTGCCTAAAGTTAGAACGCAGCTTTCCCTAGATACTATCGGGTTATCTAAAAAAATCAAACAGGTGCATTTACTTACGTTTTCCCCAATGATGTAGTCAGATATCGAATGAGCAATTCCTTGGGCCACTTCATATATGGCAAATGCTAACGGCAGAGCTGAGCAAGGATGGTGGGTATAATGTTCAACTTCATTTGTTCAGTGTGGGACTAGTTAGCCTGATTTCGTTCTGGCTTATCTATTTCTGTGGGCTATACCACAGCGACACCCCGCCAATTATGCTTTAGTTAACAGACTACGAATCACTTTACTGCTTATAATATTGTCGTGGTTACAACACTACTAAGTGCCGTGATTGTGCAGTGTTGTTCAGGTTAGAGCAGACATGGAAGCCCAATGAAATGAGCGAAAGCTCTGTTAGAGTAGAGGTTTGGTCAAAGTTTTTTTTTATGAAATTTTTGATACCTGCATAATCTAACAGAATCACTGAAAATGCTTATTGGGCAATGAGATTTACATAAGAGCAAAGAACCTTTTCCACTGTCCGTACTTTGTATCTTTTGGCCACCAAAACATCGATTAGTACCAGAATTCTACATTAATAATCGTGGGGTTTTTTTTTAGTTCAACTTTTTTCATTTATCTATTATGCTCTTTTCTGTGTTTACATTTTTCTTATCACCAGTCCTTTATCCAAGTGGTATCGAATATTATTGACCGAGCTCTACCTGCAAATACCGGAAGTCATTCACTACGTGGCAAACATTCCACCTCAGACTTTAACGGCTGAGCGCTCAAGCTTACCGTCTGGAATCGATTCTTTCTCACACCGGTAATTCGAATTTTGCTTTTCCTTTCGCTTTCTTGCAAAGGTTTCTGTAGTTTCAGTGGACAGCTACTGTATGTTGTTTGTGAAAGGTATATCATGCAACACATACCACACTGTCCGATTTGTGTGTGGTCAAACTTAGCTGCTGTTTACTGCTCTTGAGATTGAAGATATTCGAAACTAGCATCACAGTAGGAACCACAACAGCTTTGGATCATTAAACAAAGCATTAGGTTAAGATGCCACCTTTCTGTTTAAATTTTAGTTAAATATCCACCTTTTGAATTGAAAATTCTTTATTCAAAATGATTTCAGCGTAGTAACTTATGTTATAGTTTTTGGAGACTGCAAATTTCTTGACACTATTGAAACCCTGCAAGCCACTCCCCTAATGGAATATGCATGAATCAAATGTTTACAAGAACTGTGAAGAGGGGTGACCAACTCATTCACATTTGAACATCCGATGTTTGAGTGTACAGTGTGATGCAATGTTTTAGTGAGTGATATTATTTTACACTGAATCATTCACACCACAAATGCAACCTATAAAATTGCTTTTTCAATTGTGACATCTTTTCTTCATAAAAACCGATTTGAAGAGAAGAGTTCTGGAACAAGGAAAGTTTCTTGTCCCTTAGAAGCTTGCTTTTCAAACTTTTATTTGCAAACAGGGGAATCAGAGTTAATGCTCTCAACTGGTACTGTCAAACAAATGTGACTCTTGATTTACAAAACTATTTGTAAAACTATTTCCTTTTTTTTTCGGAAGAAATGGGTCATCAACATTGAGTTCAACAATTGATCTTTAATTTCCACCACTTAATCTGCAGCTATTTACTAATTTTCACACCACATTCATGATGTCTTTACAAAGTAGTGCCTTACTCAATTGCAACTTGACACTGAGAGTTGATATTTGTTTTGACTCGTTGGATCAAGACAAGTTGCTATGACAACAACAGTTGGGAATTTAATCTGCACATGATGACTTCAGAAGTGTTTGCTACTATAAGTTATATACCAAAAAGTGCAAATCCTACTTGTATGAAATATATACTGATGCCAGACTTTGTAATCATTTTTGTTTTTTGTTTTTGTTTTTGTTATTTTTTTTGTTCTTCATTTTGCATTTGTGTTGTCAGGCTGCTAAGTCTCCTTGCATCCGAAGTCACCAGCGTTGCAGGACGTCAGAGGAAGCTGGATGCCCTGGCAGCTCTCAGGACCCTCGCAACCTCTCATCCGTCTCTTTTGATGAGGTGAGATTGTCCTAGATAAGGAAACAAAGGTCTAAAGAGGAAAAGTCAAATTCAAGTCAATTTTGGAAGAGAAGTCATCATTGTCAATATCTGTGATGATGATGGCTTTCAGTTCCAGGTTGTTTAAAATAAAAATGCCATAACATTTAAGAAATGCCTAAGGAAACAGCTCTATCTTATGTCTACTTATAAATATTTGTAACCTTCATGTAGATTGTAGACATGTGATAGTGCTGGCATAGGTTGAATTACAAATTCACTATTATTTTCTGATTGTCATTAAAAGTAATTTTAAATTAGAGTTTACTATTTTTGCCTCTTTCGTTCTTTTTTACTCTTTCTTTCTTTTCTCATAACTTGATGTTAACTGCTTTATGTTTTGCTCGTGCAGGCAGCTACCGATGTTTGCCGTCCTACTGCAAGGCCGCACCCACCTGAACCTACGGGATTTCAAAGGCAAAGGTCACATCAACTTCTTCAACCACATCTTGACAATCCTTCACTTACTTCAGCCTCAGCTTTATCAAGCAAACCCTGTAGATCTGGAAGCCATCTTTAAATCGTACTTTGACTTACTTCAGGTGATTGTTCTCTGCTTTTTTTCACCATCTGTCGTTTCTGTTTATGCATTTTACATAACTTTCTACACCTTGTCTTCCAGATTTCCATTTAAATTTGAGTATACACATACCACAAAGAGCAAAGTGTTACATCCTTGTTAATGTTCTCTACTACATTTACCAACTTTATTTTATGTATGGGGACTATCACTTGTGTATCGTTCAAAGAAATGCTAGGTCTCACTGTCAACCAGTCTTCTAAACACAGAAGTTTTCTGTGAAACCCTTGGTCTCTGCTTAAGACTACCTATTGTGAAGTAATAGAACTTTCACTATGTTAAAAGACTGTCCATACAAACACTGCAAAAAAAAAAAGGGTGATGATTAATACTGACTGTGAATTTTTAGTGACATTTTTGTGTTCAGGTGCCTGAACACTGAAGGTAGAAATAGAAATTCCATCCTAAATAATGAAGTGGGGTTAGGTCCTAAAGGAATTTGATTTGGTGTGATTTGTTATCATTTAGGTCATTTGGAAGATGCTAACATTCGAAAACCTTAATCGAGAGGGGAATCACCGAGGTCATACCTTTAAAGTACTCCTATATGCTGAGGTTATTTCGATTTTGATGTTTCCACAGCCGATGTATATGATAAGATACTACCTGATGCAATTGGGCTTCTCCCGTCGATATGTACGAACAAAAAGTAGAAAAAGTCACAATGCGAATATCACACATGCAGTCGAGATCGGCAGTGTATTTAATCAGTATTAACCTTAATTTGAGTGCATATTATGCAACATTGCCAACCTTGACATGCAACTACACAGGAGTACAAAGTTTATGTATATTCCAGTATATTCCAGGTTTTGTCTGTAATTGACTTATTTATTTTAGAATTTATCTAACTCAGTGTCGATGAACAGAAACGAGAATTTATGACAACTTAGTCGAAAGTCTCACCTCTGCTATGAGTAACACATATTGGGATATCATACTTATTATTTATATTATTAGTTGCACTACAACATAATGTTTACCTGTTTCGTTCTTCTCTGAATAGCGTTATGGAGTGACCAAGTCTATTTTGGATTTCATTGTCACCAAATTTGTGGAGATTCTCTGCCAGTTTTACCAGACTAACAGCACCAACGCAAAAGCCGTCTTACACAATTACACCAATGCCTTGAAGTAAGTTTTATTATTTTTTTGTTTAATTGTCAAGAAATGAAGATGAGATTTAAGAATTTGAGAAGAAGTAAGCAATGCTCACCCTACATGTAAGAGTGGATTGACAAGATAGGAATTGCAGTGGAAGGAAAGACTGAGACAAAGGCCAGAACACTGAACTGCAAATGAGTTGGAATTATCTGTTGGCAAATGTGGCTAAATGGGTATGACCGTGATTACTCTCATATCAGGTACCATTTTTTGTTCCTTCTTCTAATTTTGTTGGTTTTTATTCATTCATTTGTTTTTTTGTTTATCTATTTATTTATTTTTTTTTCTCTCTGTCAGTTTCATCTCCCAGTGCAGAGCAGACTTGCCAGCGGTCAAGTCTCTCTTGGCCAGTCTCACTCTGGCGGAGGAGGCCAAGGAACCAGAGGAAGATGATTCACCAGGAGTATCGTCTGGAGGAGGGCCCCCTTTCAGAGAGGAGATTCCAGGGGTTGGAGGGCGAGAGGAAACTGCTTCTCCCATCCCTGGCATCCTCCAGTCAGACGTGAAGCCGATGACCCCGGACGAAATATCTTCCTTTCAAGAGAGATTGCAAAGAGGAAATGATCCAGAGCGTAAGATATTAAATGATGTCTTCCCGAGTGTGAAGTACATACATGACGCTAGAATTGACATGGCTCAGTTTAGCCACAGTTCCCAAGAAAATGCCCAATTGTCTGTTGAAATCTGTCCATGTCTCAACAGCTTTCGCAACAGTCGTATGATATAGACAAACCATGATTCCTGTTACGCATGCAGAAGAGTATAGGTGTTATGTACGGTGTTATGCTTGGCTTGTACACATTACATGTTGTTACTGAACTGCATTGCGCATGATACATTCCCACAATATGTGAACGCCACTGTGGCAAAATGGAGCTATTCAATTGTAGCCTCATGTGGATTTCATGATCAATTACTCTCTTTGTAGTATCCTACTTTGGTGTACCATTGTTTGACATTCGTCGCATGATTGCCTCTTTTCCACAGTTGAAAATGTTTGCGAAAAACTATCAAAACCATCGCCCAGACAAAGGTATCCTTGATATCTCAGTGCAACATGGAACACAGTTTTGAGTAATAATGTTAAAAAAAATCAGATTTATTGTTAGTCAAGCTTGAATGTTTTCCTGTACAGAATTCCTTGTTGGTTTTTCACATCAAAATGTACAAAAATTAAAAGAAGAAATAAAAAAAAGGAAAATAACAAGTTGATTTGGATTAAATGGTAATCGATGGGTTAGTGAAGCAATGTGGATGGTTGATGAAGTATATGTTGGTGACTCTCTGGACTGGAAGCCTCATGATATCATGAAGTATAGATCCTTGGCAGTTAAGCCTTTATTTTTGTCATAAGTTGTGTTTGAAAACTTTTCAGATATGTCACTATATTTTCATATTTGAATGCAAAAGATAAAGATATCACATGGCAATGAGGATTTACTAACTTTGCTTTAGCTGGCCTTGTGGCTTCTTCAACATTCCTTTGCAAAGAGAGCTGGGACAGGGAGCGGTGGTGGGGAGGGGGGGTAATTAAGGGGTTTATCTTCAACATCTGACAATATTAGGTGAATGTTTTGAGATTATTGAGTACAGTTTTTAATCACAGGTATTGAACGAGCATTTTATTTGCCATTTACTCTTACTTCTGCTCGTTGTCACAGATATCACCGACGCTTTGAATGAACTGGACAGTCGCTGCATTGGCAAGACTGAGTTCCTGTTACAGTTCATAGTAAGTGCTGCGTACTTTAATGAAATGGATGCTTCGTGCCAAAATGTCGACTGACGCTGTTAATGAGAATCAAACTCTCTGTATTTCTTTGCCAAAATGCAATAAAGTTTAGCATAACATTTTACAAACTGTGGTGTTTGAAATTTTGTGACTTTTCCTCGAAGTGGATGTAAAGGAAGAAGGTGTGATGTTTTAGTGGCACACAAACAAAGACTAAAAAATTATCTGCATGTTTACAATAGTGACCTCACATGCATTTGTTATTAATGTTTATGTAGTTGTTAGAATTTCAATTGTCAAAGTTTCCATAGGGAAACAGAACTTGAATGGAAATTTCACAAAGATATTTAAGTTTTTGTTCTTTGATCAAATTTTACCTATTACAGAGTGCACTTGAGAGTGTGGCCTTAAGGCTACGGTGGAATTACCTTTTATGAACTTCAATACAAGTTTTTCTTGTGCGCAATACTTTGATGTAGAACAAGTTTGTGCTGATCTCACTTTGGAATCCGCTCACACTTTGCAAATCACTTCAGAAGAGTGCCGTCATTGTGAAAGCAGTATTTTTTAAGTCACCTACTGGTAATAATTCGCAGACCAAACAGGCTTCCTACGACCTGGAAAAGTCACAAACTTTTGCTTTTATTTTGCAGGCCTGAAAAAGTCATGGAATATTTTGAAAATAACAGATGTCATGGAATAATCATGAAGTTTAGACCATAGCAGCCTGTCAATTTTAATAACATTAAATTTTAATAATTTCAATTTTTTTTTTACAAGTAAAGAAAGTCACTCAGTTATTTTTTCACAATGGTTGCGCTGTTGTTGTGTTTGGTCATGGAAGAGTCATGTTAAGGTCATGGAAAAGTCATGAAACTTCATTTTTCTTTAGGTGCAGGAATATCTGACCAAAGGTACTGCAATAAGGTTTCTCCCCTGTTCATCATAGAGAGGAATGTTCCTCCTGAGGAGACTATTAAAATCTATGTTTTGAATATTTGAAGCCAGCCAAATGAAATGTATCGAGGACATTCTGTTTGTTAACGCTCACAGCTCTCGGTCAGGAGTAAAGTTTAGACTTGAAAGTTGAAGGAACACGCTCTTTGTGACAGGCCGCCGTCTTTGTCAAGATACTAGTAATCTTGAAATTCTGTAAATGGCATCTAACCGACACAGTGAAGTCAAATCTTGTTGTGAAAGTTAAATTTAGTTTCGATTGATACGTTTAGGTGGATAGTAGCAAATATGTTCTTTATTTAACGTCTCTTACTTTTCCGCATAAAGGTGATTAAATTTTTGTCTGAAAGTGAAAGTCCCATACAGACACAGCTTTGCTATTTCCTGTATTACAATTTGTCACTTGTTTTGTTTTCAACAGACAGATATATCCAATTTAATGATGTACCCGGAGGAAGAGTGCAGAGTAAGAGCTTTTTCCCTGGCCATCAGGCTCTGTAAACAGCAACCAAGGTGTGAAACTAATTGTTCATCAGTGCTTGTTTTCGGTAGTTTGTGAAAAAAAAAAGCTTTGTATTGCAGAAACAGTTTCATGGTTTCCTTTTTCTGGTCTTCTGTCAGTTTTGTGGGGGGTACTTTTATCCCACCTTTGCATTTCTTTAACAAAACATGAGCATGTGGAAAGTTTTGTTTTTCTGAGCTTAAAGTGGATGATATAGACTACATTGTAGAAGAGGGAAGTCATTATGGACAACATCTTATTTCATGAAAGTTGTTGATTGAAAGGAAAATAGGGCATTTAGAATATACCAACATGGCATACACAGAAAATAGCTCTAACCATTGTCAGGGTTAGACCATTCAGTCTCATTTAAAAGAATAGTTCAGACGCAAA
>VJOZ01002710.1:0-22301 GCA_009801055.1 Stichopus horrens | reverse complement strand
TGGGTCTCCATCTTTGTTAATCAGGTCAATCCGGAGGATGTAGGCACCTTGATTGGTGAGGGAGTACAGTTTATCGTTGCCCAACCAGAACTCATTCTCAAGATCACCAAAGCCCTGTTCATAACAAGTCCAGTTACGGTAAAAGTCCACAGAGCCATCAACACGGCGTTGGAATACCTGCTTGTAGCAACATTAGGAAGTACATCAAAATAAACATTTGGCCATCACTGACAAACTTATCACGAAAAGTTATTAGTGTTATGGTTGATAAAATCAAATCATACCCACATCCATTAAAAAATGAATGGATTCAAGCTGAAACTTGACGACGGGGAGCTGTATTTAGAGGCAATAACTGGCGTTGTCTCCGATGAATAACTCTATTATCTCTGTATAATTACTATAGTACTTTGTATAATGGCTGTAGTTTACCTGTTTTGTTGTGCTTGTAATCACTGGTCACACTGATTAAGCCATTATTATATGGTTGACAAAGACAGCTGCAAGAATAACTTTAAATGCTGCCTTTAACATGAGCTCACCCCATGTGATTAATGTGTTAAAATTACAGTGGTCACATGAAAATTAAACAAAAAAACCAGCAATGATTCTTTAGTCTCTAAAAGATTTTCTCCGTTTGTATATGGAAGAAATGGTTAGGTTTGAAAGACACACACACTTTCACAATCTTAGATCTATACAACAGAAAACAAACTGTATACGTATAGCCGCTACTAACATAAAAAAACTGAAATACAAAGGAATGGAATGACTTGCCGTTAAAATGACAGAATACAACATCCCTGAATATGTTTAAAATACAGATGTAGTAATACTTTATCGATTACATAATATCATTTTTATTCCCATATTTGTAAGAACCATACACGTTTAAACGTTTCAATGATGAAAGGTTTTGTGAAATGCATCCAGAAAAGATCACCTTTGATGCACAAGTTGCAAACTAAAACCCTGAGTGAAAATCTGTCATCCTGTTTATAGCTCCTACCGTTTTAGAGAAAAAAATTAAAAGAGATAACGTGGAGTGTTGCACAGTATTTCTTTCATTGAACATTAATTATTTGTCTCTTAATTACTTAATTACCGAGTTTCACTTTGATTAGTGATATTAATATTTTTTAAGAAGAAAATATATGTTTCCAAAATAAACACTCTGGTCAGATGAAATTCTCAAATGTCCTTAAATAAAGATTACATAAACAAAGGATTCACAAAAGCCATATCATAGGAGTCCATCTATTGACGTCACAAATGTGCATACTTATGCGATGCTTATTCATAATAGAGCCATGAGAGACTAATTTGCCTGTAAATTTGTCAATGTGTGATCGATTTCGATGAAATTTGTGGCTACTTATACCTGTTTCAATGATAAATACACAATTGAACAATGCTTTGTAGAATTGTAACTTGTTTTATCTTTAATAGTGAACAATTAATGAATGTTCTGCTAAATATTCAAATGGCAACTTATCCCATCCTGTAATTTTGTTCTACTTGTTTGGGAAGTAGGCAAGTAGAAGATTTTGCAGAATATTGTTGAAATGAAATTAAAAGATATAATAGTAGTTTTCATTGGAACATCTGAAACTTAAAACTTAATAAAAAAGAAAATTGTGATTTACAAGAAAGTGAGGAAGTCAAGATTTTGTGGTAAATTATTAAATAGACAAGTTGTCACACGAACATTTTGCCAAAAGGTGGTTGAATCTAAGAATCAGGTAAACAAGTAAAACTTTTCCAGTAAAAATTTTGAATTGTGACCCTTTTAAGCTTCCTACAAGCTTCCTATGAGCTTTATACGTAAACTTTCAGTCTGAAGTGAGAGATAAATTTTATCTGTTTTCTATTTTTGTTTCATTTTAAGATGAAGAATCAACCTCTTTTACAAAATACAATAGCTGCCGTAAGCAGGACAACACCGTGATTGATAAAGACCTACCGTCCATCCTCCTTCTTGAGACATATTGCAATAAACATCGAAAGCTGATCCATTCCAGTTAGATGGTTTGATTGAATATACTCCACTACTAGTGTATCCTTCATTGAATACATCCATGCAGTTGGTGCTGTTGGTACAGATTTCGCCATCACCATGGTAACCACTGACGCAAAAACATTTACGCACATTGCTTCTAATATCACAGACTGAGTGAACGCTGCAATTGAAGTCTCGTTCATTTATTTCTCCATTGATACAAGTACTCATTTTAGTACAGTTGTCATTCAAAGAAGATGAACCACTCTGGAGAGAAACAATAAAATAGGACTGAGGTTGATATTATACCAAAATTAAATTCAATTTACTGTATTATAGATCTCTTATTTCATGTTTTACCTTTTGCATAAGTTAACAAAACTTTACATAGACTAGAGGGTTAAATGCCTTTATACAATTCCGCGAATCAAATGCTAAGGGATATGTTCATGAATCCGCAAAATGAGAAAACTTACAGAGAAAACGCTGACAGAAACAAAAGCAAATTATCATTGTTGGAAATACTGCAACATTCATAGAAAAACGTAATGAATATAAAATATTGATATTGAATTAGTACGTTATTGACAATGATGATAACTGGAATCACTTCACTTTGCAGAATCCCACAGCGTGATGTCATGTAGTGAAACTCTTCAACTTTTATACGAAAATCAAACGCACGCCCTTTTATTGCGAAAGGAAGGTGTTACTTTATCATAGAAAATACTCTCACGAGTCATTCAGTGTATTGCATTGTGAGTGATATTGATGACAACAGGCATTTAATTGTTGTGAGGCATTTTAAACGATTGGTGCTCTTTGAATTTCAACTGTTACATGCGCAAAGCAGCAAAGCCAACATGGTTAGCGGTGGTCAGTCTAAAGAACGTTGGATTATTTTATCTGACATGACACGGAAAAGTGATTCTAATAGGTCATGCCTCATAATTAATTATAGTAAGCGTTCGCTTCGAAAGGGAATTTCTAAGTGATATCCAAATATCGATGTACTGTCAACTGTCATATTGATTTATCCTTGTGGTGTGCATTTTCCAACGAAGTATTTATTTCACATTCCGTTTACCTTTCCATTTGTGCATACATGTAATAATCTATTTCATCAGTCTCTTGTACCCCATTTTATAAAAAAAAGAAATAATCTTTAAAATTTAAAGTCAAAAGTCAACAGGTTTAAGTTTTTTGTCAATGCCAATTGAGTTCACATTGGGGTGTCACCAGCCTGGAGGTTTTGCTCGTTCGTTTTGGTTTGTTGTATGTAGATGGACCCCCGTACAATTCGAACACTATCGAAGATTTGAGAGTAGCCCTATATTGAGCCTTAAATCTGTCGGGGTCACACCTTTCACTTTTTAAAACTTGTCAAGCCACCTTCTGAAATTGTGTTCATTAAGTTGCGCATTTGTTCCTATTTTGTGAAGTGTACAGTTTTAAAACAGGGCAACTGAGATAGAGGATAATTAGATGTAACCTACAGTGGCGGGAAAGCATTTATTACAAGCTGTCAGATGCATAGGAGGAAAGAATTTTGATAATAAGATCGATTTACAGACGCAACGAATAGGGCGATGACTCTTGGAATTAGAGCAAAACTTCTGACCAATGTTTATAACGGATTAAAAAAGCTATGAATGGTCCAAGTATCAACTGTCCAGCTGTTACATGATGGTTGGAAATTATAGAGAGACCTTGCATACACCTGTCCATTTAAAACTGATCATTCATGTAGAGTAAGGTTGGGACCGGTAGTGTGAGAGAGTATCTCACCCCTCAATTACAAAAAAGAGGGAAAAGTGTTTGTCAGTGTAAAATTGACGATTGTAAGAAAAAAGGGGATAAGTTGGAATTTATGTCAATAGTGCATATAATCTTGCAGTGGAGGTCACATTTGACAAGAAAAACATGTTTATGCAGTTCTCATTACAACAGGCTTTCCGTTTATACGTCTTTCACTTTTATCTGTCACGATATCTTAAACCTGAGGCCACTGTGATGATTTGGTATACCAGAAAGTCGAAAAACTTTCTTGCCACGTGGCTATATTATAACAAACGTGAATTTTCCACAAGACAAGTATAAGATCAATTGCACGTATTTTTCTTAGATTTTACCTTCCGCCATATTGGAGGGAGAGGATGGACGATCTTTCATTGCCACTGATGCACTGAGTGCACTCTATTGTGAAAGTCACCGGAAATACCCTCCTATAGAGCTCTTTTTTTAGAACCCACGCTGCACTAACACTGTTGTTGTCTGCAATAACACAACCATCTGACTGTCACCAGTGCAGCTGTGCCGCTAATCCAAAAATAATGGAGCTTACTTACTATAGAACAACATGTGGCTTTCTTAATGATTACCGTCGACAAGACCTAGTTAATACAGTACATTCATTCAAATATGTGCCTTAACCAAATATAGGATCAGAAACGCTTACCCTCCTGGAGATATTGTGTTTACAACGTTTTCACAGTTTGGCCTCTGGTGATGTCAAATAACCTTTGAACTCATTCAAAAACAATGGGGATCATTAACTTAGTATGACAAACCCACACACTGAGTATGAAATCAGTCATGGTTACCCTTCATGAGATATCGTGTTTACTATATCAAAGCGTCACATAGACACACGACGACACCATCGCATAGATTGCGTCTACCTCGGCAAGGATTCAAAATTGCAGAAAGTGTTAATTCACACGAATTTATCAACAACTTGCTTTAAGTTAGTTCATTTTACACTTTGTTTAGTAGCCTACAAAACGCCTTACAATAATCAAAGTCTCAAAATTTGGTCTTGTTAAGAGTTGTTGCTTATCAATATTTCACACTGGGTTATAAAAACTTGATTCTTGATACAACAGAAACTCTATGCTCACTTTAATTTGAACTGCCTTGTTTCCCATTATTTTGAAACAGTCAATGACCCTTGTAGTTCCCATGGATGCCGTATCTGTGGTGTTGGTGCGTGCCCTCATCTCTTCTTGGGTAATGGTAAAACCCTCGACAGTGGATGCATCATCAGCTGAAACAACAAATGATGTGAAGTAAATCCATCGAACATTTGTTGAAATCCAAATTAAGTTTAACAAAAAAATAATACATAACCCTATTTACGCCTCCATCGATACCATCTTGAGTCTTCCAAAGTTGAAGAAAGACGGAGGCTATCTGAGACGTTAAGGCATACCAGAGTCAATTTGACTAGGAAGTGGTAACTACGCACCGATTCAGGCTAATGACTTCATTAAAAGAACTAGAGGTGAGGGATGGATCTGTTCATAGTGCATATTTTTTCTAGTGTTCTTACTAAAACTTGGTTAAATCTTTTGTGCATTAACAAAAAAGCGAAACTTCCAAAATTGACCTTCTAGTTAATTTCAGAGCCTATCTGATAATAAGTGAGGGTCACACTAGCCCAATTCAACACTTTATTTTCAACTAATTTGTACAATTTAATTTGAACGCAAAATATGAGCATCGAAATCCAGGAGTAAGAGAAATTATGACGCTATTTTATTCTGAGCAACTTTATGATCAACTCAATTTGCAGTAATATAGTTGAAAATTGAATAAACCGAATATGTCGAATTGCACGATAGGATTGATGACTCGATAGCATGACATTGCTACTTTGCCTTTTCTGATATATTGTGCACTGATAAGGGTACGGTCAAGAATCAGTCAATAGAAAGCTCTGGTGTGTCCAAAAAACAATTCGCAACAGAGGGATGTGGCGTCACATGACCGTTGATAGTCTATTTGGTGAATTTCTTTGACACATCAGCAAACAACTGACGTTTGTCGACCATATGTGTTACTGGTTTCTCCAGCAACTACTGAAGGATTCTGATTCAAGGATTAAACGAGGAGGCCACCTGAACTTATGGCAGATCCTGAAAACTTGACAATTTTCACGTCAATGTTTATTACATGATATCACCAGGGATATACTGGTTTCACACAGGCACGATTATATTATGGAACAGATACTGCTGTGTTATATTCGTCGAACACGGTATGAGTAATACAAATTTGGGAAATAACGTGTAAGGGCATGGAATGGACAGTTAAGTGATACTTCGGGGTACTCAAGTGATTGTACCCAGTGGTTTACCAAATGAAACCATTATTCAAGAATTTGGGCAAATTAGAGTGTGACACAACCTGTAGAAACATTACACTTAAAAGTAGTCTTCCACAGGAAAAGGGGACGGGTTGAAGTAATTGGGATTCAAAGGTTTTGAAAGAAAGATGCCTCTCCCTGTAGATTGCCATGTTTTTGAAGAGGTGAGGATAAATGAGAATCCCTTCGAGAGCTTAAAATGAGGATGTGGTTCATTGGGTGATTTAAAGGGAAATATAAGGGAAAATAGCGGTAACCATTGTTAAGCCATTCAGTCTCATCAATTAACACCTCCCAAAGCTTCATCTCCTCAAAACATTATGCATGTGATGAGTAATGGAAGATGCATCATTTAAATTTTTAAAAATTTTGGATGAACAAATTAGTGTTGAGCAACAAATAGCTGAATTTCTATCTGTGAGGAGCTTATTTCTTGAAGAGAAGGCTAGTGGTCTTCCTTATTTTGAATAATCTATCATTCTGCATCCACATACAATGGCTTCAAAAATATGGACGTCTTCTCTAAAACAAACGCCCTATTTCCCTTTAAGAACTGTTATATATATAAGTCAGTTATCACTGAGTAAAATGTATTAGTTCGTCTGAAAAATAAAATGGAAACTGCACCCTTTTGAAATTTGATCCACACTACTTTTAGTTAAGGTATGTCGTGGTACAAGTTCCTTTCTTAAACAACATTTTGAACAAAGTGAATATAAAGAATATATATTATATTTAAAATATAAATAGTATAATTGAGTTGGTTATTTGGTTATTATCTGACATTTTGTGTCAGCTCAAAGAAAGAGAAAGCGAGGTTCACAACTGAAGAGTACTTTAAGTTGCGATACAGTTGCTACATCATTATTAAGAAATGCATAATAGTTTCAGTCGGAATGACACTGGCAGATCAGAATATATTGTACGATGTATCTGTAATCAGATATTTCTTTCACTTTCCAAATATTTATGGCCCAGTTATATGTCACTTGATGATGGGTAAGATGACTGAACGAGATCTTGGAAATGAACCTTCAGAGGCCTAGAAGAAACGAATATCCAACACAGTCGTACATATGTATATGTGTAACTGAACAAGCTGCTAAAAATAATGTTTTAAATACCACACTAAGTCAAAAGGTATGTGCGGTATACCTTGCTGCCAACATGAGCCCTTTCGGTAATTTGTATCCCGAATCCATGATTCTGTACAACTTAGGCTCAGTAGATTGGGCAGCAGATGTTTCTTGAAAGTTTTTTTCATAACATGGCAATGTACCTCACCGTTGTCATTTCCATGAGTAAACACGCGTAATTGAAAAGGGGAATTGGAGGTTTTTGACAGTACTTTATGGAGACTCATTCAGTATGGAAAACATATTAATATTACAATGTAAATAATTTCAACAGTCTCCAATAACTACCGATTAGTAAAACTATCGTGACATGTCTGCGAAGTATGCATAACGTTTCCTCACAACCACAATTCAAAACACCAAGTTCCTTTTATCCATATGCAGTAATACATAGAAACTGAGACAACTCGTATGTGCTATCTATCAATAAAAATTCCAAATATATTAACATTGAATGGCTTTTAAAGGAGTATGACTGTACAACATTATTACATTTTCTCTTGCATGTTAATTTCTACATTCTACTTCATTTTCACATTTTTGACGACAGGTTTTGCATATATCCATATATCTCAAGTGGTTACCGACCAGATGAAAGATTATAGAACCATAAGGCACAATAAAAGTTTAACTAGCATTAGGGTCACATAGAAATAAAATCCAAACAAAAGTAGTGACTTTTTAACGCAAAAGATTACCTATGTGTTCACTGTTTATGTGTACACTTTACGTTCATCTGTACATTTTGTTGAGAAACATAGGAGAACAAAGCAATGAGGAATACTCAGCTGCACGCTATACGTAATCTCTGGAACGCAAATCACATGAATGGAATAAATATTCGTATCCAAAACTCTTGTTTAGCAGTGAAAAGTGACCCTTCAATTGACATACCGGTAATAGTCATGACCCTTAGCAGGTTCTTGGACAACGACCTAGGAAAGTTTTGATTTGAGAAATTTCCAAAGAAAGTGCAACACGATCAAGGACTTAACATAAATGTAGCTGTAAATACTACTATTTCCAATACATGCCAGTGTAATATTTCCATTGTACTTCATTTATTTGGGAGGGGTGGGGAGGGGGAACTTACAGAATTCAAAGTACCACGCATCCCACAATACTTCATATTAAAAACTGCTCCGACCCAGAAACAACAGCAAGTAATCAGTCAGTGAACTATAACATCCGCGCTTTCGGCTTTGTACAGCATGTGTATCGTTACATATGTTTACGAGGGAAACCATGCATTTGAAGTCATTGTAGACCAACTTTGCAATGGGCTACCTCCGTCTTTGGAAGACGCGGTTCGGTTAACGTTTTGCCTGTCTATCTAACGACTCCACGGATTTCAGTTTGGGGGAGCCACAGATGAAAGATATCACATTGCTCGTAAGTGCTTTAAATAGATGTATTCATATACAACACGAATTAAATAAAAATATAAAGGGTATATCAGGGTTTATTTCACAATTTGCTTCACTACAATTCCCCATCGGTAACGTACAATGACTTATAACTAACAAATATGACAAAGCTTATCTCAAAACATGTGGACAATTTCAAGAAAAGAGTCAAATTCGGTATAATCGTAAACAGGAGGCTGTTCTGTCTTGTACATGAACGTTTCTTTTTTTGTACCCGACAAATATTATGAGTTCTCATTCAACAGTAATTCATGCAATAATTACCATTTGCTCTACCTTCAAACACCTCCCAAACGTTCCTATATTTCAGTGAACAATCAGTTTAGAAAGATAAATCAACTCAAGGAGAATTTTCTCAGCCAAACTCTTATTTCCCCTTTAAGGAAATCAAGCTTCAAAACAATATTGAAACTTCAAAATGTATCACATAAAACCCTGAGGCATTAAGGTTTGTAAGTTAGGGATGGCCTCTCGGTGTTGGCACTATGCTCACACATTATTTTCTACTTTCATTTTCACGGATAAAAAGGGTAAAATACTTTCAATTTCTTTATTTTCTTCGAAGTGTCATGATTTTTGTATCCATTTTATTCCTGAAAACTAAAGGAAGAGGTCAAACATCTGTCATAGTTAGTGTTTTCATATATACAGTACCCAGCAAGCGGTGAAAGACTTCCTTTCTGTGTATTGTAAATTCTCTTCGCCTTACATTATAGACGTAGTACAATATTGCACTATCAAAGATACAGCTATTCAAATCCTTGGTGATTATTGGCAATGCCTTCAGCTCAAGCGACCACAGAACTAAGCGTAATAAGAGGAATATTGTAGGCAGTCTATTTGCATGAACAAATCACCCAAGAACAAACAAAGTAAAATATCCCAAATAAAATATATGATGCACAGATGTTTACTGTAACAGGACTGCATTGCCACATACTGTCATACTGCGTATATACCTAATGGTGAAAGCAGATAAACTACACACAACTAGTGCCTTATAGCTGAACTGAAATTCATATATCTATGAGACTGATTGAGAATGGGAAATGTGTTTCTTCTGCTTCTTTTTTTTTCTTTCTTTGGAGATTTATTTTCCTTAACAGCGTTTCTTTTTTAGCGTTTTTTGTAGTTTATTAAATATAATTCAATAGCCACTGGGTGGAATAATATTGCCTTAACTTATTAGATCACATATTTTTAAAACGGAATTTGTTACACTAACATTCCGTGAAACAGCGTTATTTAATATGTCAACAGAGAGTTTGACAAATCATTACAGTTACCCTGACAGACTTTTGTAGCAACTACTAAGTCTAACCATATCAGCGAAGTATCCCTTTACACGAAAGAGTAGGGTATGGACTTACGTCGTTGAAAAGACTTGGGGATGTTGAAAGTTTGCGTATTTAATAACAATTTCGATTTACAAACGATATGCCATTGATTGCAGATGTTTGCAGACGTACATCACTAGATACTGGCACAATGATTTTTTAAAGAACTGTTGAACCACAAGCAAAACATGGAGATAGTCTGATAAATCCGTTAACAGTCGTCCTATTCTTTTTCATATAAATCAGTTGACAAATTTGTTGGAGTTAACTTTGCTGGGATTTTCAACCCCTATGTTTTATAGATAGACCGTACCGACAGACCGTTTAAAAAAAAAGATTTTTGACATTGACTTTTTAGCAAGGGACGTAATCTACGCACTTGAATGAAAAAAAACCCTGTAAATGTAGAGAAATTTTCTGATATATATTTAACGGTTTCCCAAAATTGCTGAGGAAACACAAAAGCATGGACATGCGTGAAGTGTCCTTGTATTGTACCATAACTTCAAAACAATACTGCGGGTTTCGTCAGAATCATTCGCTCTTTCTTTTGATATCCACAGCTTTCCTATTAAAATTATTTTAGTGTGCACTTCACATATAGAACTTTATTGATCTAAGAGCAGGACATGCCACAAGTGCTTGTTACAAAAGACTTTGCAACTACTTCTCCTTTTTTAGTAAAAACACAACTGGTCCATGCTGAATCACAAATGTTGAAAATTTTGTTTTCATATTCATAAATAAATGATGCGAAATACAAATTTGCAGACATATGATCTTTATGTCAAGTCTTGATAAATACAGCACATAAGTTTCCCGGGAATCTGATCGACCTGAAAAGCGAGACACTTGACACTTGACACTTTTATCCTATTTAACATAGTCTGTCCTTTTGCCATGTTTGATTGTATTGTTTCCTTTATCTTTGTACATTTTTCTTTTTACTTACTTCGTAAATTGTTCTCGTGTTTTCTGTTTAATGGCTTTATGCGAGCATTCAGTTACTCCTTTGGGGTATAATAAAGTCTTAATTTATCTTACAAAATGTTCTACATACCAAACTCCAGATTGTCATAAGAAAAAAAGCACTACACAAGCTAACCGAATTTAAAGAGCTCGATGCTAAATTGTAAGACGAATATTGTTTCTGTTTTGAAAATAAAGTATATCAATCAAACTATACCTAATAAATATATGTCTATGAGAACATTTACATCTTGTGTCCTCGTAATACTACCTTTGTGGAGGTTGACACATTTGAACCACCTATCCATAAAAATTATGTTACGTTTTGATATGCGTAGGACAGCTAATGACTCCTTTACCACAGCTTTTATTACATACAGGCATGCTCTTCAAAGAGTTTTCTATTTTATATCTCTGCTCATCTTGTATCTTTTTTTTTTTAATTTATGCTTCTTTAAGTTCCATTCAAAATATTAAAACAAGTGTACAGCAACAATAATGAGAGGTATAAAGATTTCAGCTTTTCGTAGTATTTCAGATTTTTCAAAGATATATTGTTGCGAGAGCTTCCACGTTATCGATTACGGTAACAAAGGGTCAATCAATACGTGGGACAAATACTGCTTTATATCGTTATGAAGAGACAAACATTACTCGTGTAGAAAAAAAGACACTTGCAAGTAGGTCTGTCG
Organism: Stichopus horrens; assembly: GCA_009801055.1. Lineage (NCBI taxonomy): Eukaryota > Metazoa > Echinodermata > Holothuroidea > Aspidochirotida > Stichopodidae > Stichopus > Stichopus horrens. The sequence goes on along the minus strand of VJOZ01002710.1, from coordinate 10,594 downwards.
AAATTACGTTGCATGAAACAGACAAGCTGTTACTGTGTGGATCAGACGCAAGCAAGATGGGAATCACGTAACAAGATTCCCTCGCTAATTCCTGATAGTTTCTCATTTTCCAATGACTTCCTTGCTTGCACATCTTAACTCAAGAACTGTATTCCAGTAAGCTGATGTTCTGAATTCTAAGAAGGGCTCATGTTACCTCAGTGCACAGTTAAATTACATGATTTTTACTGATTATTGAGAGACTGCATCTTGCAGAGAGAGGTCGGATTACGTTGCATTTTTTTTCCAATGAACCAAACAGGTGATTTGTATCAATACGACTTCCTTGTAACTACGAAACAATCGTTCAAGATTTAATCTTCATTCAAGCTTAGAATTGAATTTCTTGGAGTATAACGTAAGCTTGAAATTAAAAAATTGATTTCCTTTTTTTGTTTCCTTCGCGGACACATGTCTGTAAAACGATTTTTTCTTCAATTGATAGCATATATTTTGAAACATATATGATGACATGAAACGTCTGGCGCATTAGACGAAATCAAAATTACAGGAAGGATTACTTCAGTGATACACAAACCTGTTTTGGCATAGTGCTATTCCATAAACTTACTAGTTATATTTAAAAAAGAACATTTAGACCTACTTCAAATATTGTAAGGTGGTAATAAATTGCTTTAAATGTTACAAAGGCAACCAAGGACGTTCGTTTAGAATACCAAACCGCAATCAAATCTTTTGTCAGTGACGATGAGTTTGAACGAGTCTAGTGTGATTAGACCAAGGAGTTGATTAGATGGAGATTTTAGCTGAGCTCAGAAATTACATGCTACTAAATGCAGGCAACTGGAAAGTAAACAATAATATGTCAGTACCAGCCACATGTCTCAGTTATGACAAAGCTTCAGGTGAAATGGTCTAGTGGTTTACCATATTTAATCCTTTTAATCATCTAAACGATACAAACGATAAAACGATAAACGATAAAATAGATATTCGCGTTATTGATACCATCATCACAAGCCTCGATTTTCTAACATAAGGTATATTTCTTAGAATTAGACCAATTAATGAAGTCTCATCTGAATTATGCAGTGTCAAGATTGAAATTCATACTATTTTAAAGAAAAAGGGAACAAATTAAGAATGATTATGAAGGAGAGCTACTTTATGTTGAGTGGTTTGCTGACGAGAGTTCAGTCGGCAAAGACGGTAACATATATTACCTAAATTTCATTCATTTTGAGCTGAGAAGGTAATACTGACATGCCTGATTCGTGTTTAAAACCTGGATATGAATCATCCTTTCAATCGCCTGGCCCCTTTGGTCTTTGTCAGTGCTTCCGGGAAGAGGAGGATGGGTAAAAGTTTACCTGTCCAAAATTTTGTCCTCTAGTGTTTTTGAGATATCTCTTGATTTATAAAAATCATTGCAGAAAAAACTACAAAAGGGCAATCCACGGAGTTGCGTATCTCATCGCCAACAGGCATTGATTTCAATTAAGTCCTAAATACATGGTCTGGCACGTGGGAATCGTTTACTGCAACCATTTGTCGTGGAGACCTAGGCTGGAGGAGGAATAGATTGCTTGCTATTGTTAAGTCCGGGCACTGATTCTGAATTAGAGCCAAATATTCTTCAAACAAAAATGATGGTAAGCAACCAAACACAAAATGGTAGCAAGCATAAGCCTAGCCTGGTGCCACTAAAAGACTTACAGTAAGTAACGATAACAATACCTGTTCACAAGTATCTATGCACATTACACTACATAACACAGTTATAACGTAGGGTTACGTTACTCCAGACAGGTTTAGATTGGACTTAGTGGTTAGGGGAGGGATATAAGGGCACGCCATATTGGTTCTTCACACATTCGTCTCCTATTACCTGTGCAGGAACTGGTTCTGCTAAAAATGGCAAAATGGTCTCTCAAAAACAAACATTGAGATTTCACTGGATTTACCACTACAGTAATATACAACAGAACAATGTGTTCTCAGATAAGTCCTTACAAAACTTTACGTAAATTGGTCTAATAGTTCTCACGATATGCTGGAAATACCAAATTTGGGGCAAAACTGGCTTTTATTTTAAAGAAATCAGCAAGTTTGACAAAATTTACCATAAAACCAATAAATTTTGGAAATTTTGGCATCATGCACAACCTCATCAAGCTTAAACTTAATCGATCATATTCTTTTCAATGTATTCTGGAAAAAACATAATTTGGACAGGTGCGGCCGCACAGACACGGACGCAAACACACACACATGCATTTGCAAACACTCCCAGACGCACAAACATCGGCACTGACACTTTTTCATTTTTACTACCCAACAGGACCCGGCTGTACCCATGTTCACTCTACATTGGGGTACCCCTGGCGTGTTGCTACTCATCCACTTTAAGCGTTTCCATGGCAACCGTTCTCCCATGGGTGCACAGTTCAAAGTATAGCTCTACTAGCCAAGTGACTACACTATCTTATCTTGATAAATATCTTTATAAATAATAAAATGACCTTCACAATTCTTCTAACATTAAACCAAACTATCAAGTCCATGCAATATTTTCAGGAGCGGGTTTTCTGTAGTGCACATGCGGGAAGTCAGTATCATTATATAGTTTTTTATACAGATACACGAAACTGCCGCATTCATACCTTACAATCTGGGGGAGACGTCTTTGTCAATGATTCCTTATAAAAATCCCCTATAAGAATTTTTTCACTCCTAACAACCAGTGATTATTTCATACAATTTATTTTAAAGTCTGAGCAATTTTGAAGACAGAGTAAGTAGTCCTAGACACACAAATATATATACATACAGAAGAAAAGGTTGAAGAGAATGAAGTGTATAACAAAATTGTCATTTCACTGTTTTGTACATTCATTATGTAACGGAAGTCTAATTTTTGTCCCTACGTGTTGCAGTTCTAAGCCTCACCAGGAACATCAAAGAAAAGATCAGGAGCAACAGAAAAGAGAGGAATGGGTGATCTCCTTGTAAGCTTTCTTCTTTATTTTGTTTTTGTTTGCATCTTTTTGTGTTAATTAAGTAGAGGAAGTCTATATGATGTACGAGTGTTAGCAAAGCAGTCTGGGAGCAATCATAGTTGGCAAATATGACATACCTGTCGGAATTGTTCATATCTCTGTCTAACATTTTTTATGCCAAAGCCTGTTAATGTAGTAGAAAAACGTTACACAATCAACAATGTCAAACTAATTTAGATAATCTGCAATGTCATCCTTTTGATAAATTGGTCAGTTCAAAATGTAATGTTGTCATAGAACACATACAGCATTGATAACCACGCATGCACTTAACATTTTGAAAAAAAAGCCCCAAAATACCCCCTCCCCCTTGGCTGTAGAATGCCTGCAAATGTGTAATACGTTGGATGTACTTCCACATTTAGAGTTCATGCTCTGTTGATTAAATGATAGTCAATTGCAAAAGTTTCAAGTTCCTCTGAAGAAATGATTCCACAGAGAAAGCTTTTGATCAAGATTCAAATGTAATGGAGATAATTTTTACTTCTCAGTTTATGTTTTGGGGCATTTTAATTACCCGTTGACCACTTTGGATACTTGAATTCAGTTTATTTAGACATACTGCTTATAGTCTTGTATTTAGTATACAGTGTGTGAGGAGAACTCAAAGTGAACGTGTAAACAAAGAGTGGCATTTGGAACTAAACTCTACTCTTTGATAACCAAATTGCATATTTCCACATATAAAGGACTCAGTTTTCAAAAAAGGTGAAATGTTAAATTTTTGTAATCGCACAAGCAACTAGAATTCAGACTGTCAAAAAAAAATACTCAAATATTTTTGTATGATTGTATAGGAATGTGACACACTCGCACAAACAAACATTCATCAATTACCTTGGCTTTGAGGACAGAACTGACTCTGCAATACTGGTTTAATTATGCTTTTCAAATTGTTTACTACCATTTAGACATACAACACGACCACATGGTAAGCAGTAGTTTCTCAATTTCTTCTGAATTTGATGACAAGGTAGCAAGGAATACACCAGCCAAATCGTGGGAAATAAAGAAAAACTAAAGCTACATTGCAATATGCTATCTTACTTCCACGTCTTTATATTTATGTGAAGCCAGAAACTGTTCTTATCTCTCCCGATACGTAGTTCACAGGGAGAAAACAAGTCGGCACTTCACGGAGTTGCAATTCCTATTCCTATCGTTTTGCATACCCATTCTACACTGGGCTGTATATTTCATCAGTGATTTACAATGCTCGCTCTGCCAAGTGCTGAATACTCAAGTGACTTAATGGTACAGTAAATGCAATAAATTTCGTGAGCGTCGAACGTCACAAATACCTTTACATGTGCCTACACATCCAGCATTAAACTTCTCTAGAAAACGCGTGAGCGTAAGAGTATTCCCAATATCCTTTGAGTTTTGTGAAAAGAGCGTGATACGTGGCTTTTTTTTCCCTTCCCAGTGCGTAAACATCTCCAGTCCTTGAACAGATGTGCAGTGGATCTATGTATGTATGCATAAATGAAATTCATTTAAGTGTCATTTTTGGCGACTTTAATGGCTCAAGCAATGACAATACCTCCTCCCTGTACAGTACGTATAGGAATGAGATCAAAATAACATCTAAATGGTAGCCCACCGTACACCCCATGTAATATTTCACCGACACTTAGTGGACCAGTAGCCCTTATGTTGGGGTACCTCATGGTATACAAATGACATGGATTGGGATTACTCACTGGGGTCAGGGAAGTGAAAATGTGTGTTTGTGTGTGAGTGTTCCCGTGTGGGTACAACGGAAATTGTGTCACGATCTCCTCCAAGACGGTAAGCCGGATCAACCTCGTCTGCGTGCTGTCATTGTAAATCAATTCTCAAATGACAAATGTTGCATGAAATATATTGTTACAAACTTGTACTCCTCCTTAAAATCAGCAGGCACCTGATTGCCTGCCATAGTGATGAAGCAGGTGTCACCATACTTGCTGCCATTACAAGAAACACAAACAAGGTCAGATGAACTTGATCTGTTATGTAAGAAGGGCAATTTCTATCACAACAAGAAATCATTGCTGCAGGAAAAGGAGAACTGATCATTGCTAAAGGAACTATTGCTCAGACTTTAGCTGAAGATTGTGGACCGTCCCACACTTCCTTGGTTACTTTCTCAAAGAAGACCTATGGAAACACACCAATTATCACCGTGTTGGTCAGAAAGACTAATATCCGCAAGTACAGGGGCATAGGACTTAATAGGACTTAATTAAAAGTGTACACGATTTATTGAAGGTGTTCCTCAACTCAACAAGAAATTGATCGACAGGGTTATCACTTGTATGCGACCCAACTCATAATTATTTACCACCAAAAGGACCACCTCGTATTAGATCTTGGACAAAAGAATCTTATCCGAAGATTTGTTGGCATGGATAATGTAAAGGTGAAACTAAGTTTCGCAAAACATGAGGGAAAGCGCTCGTTTACCGATCCAACCAGGGAGGTCTCTAGCACCTCCCTGATCCAACTTAAGCCAGACCTATCATCACAATGAGAATTCCTGTGTCAATCTGACACGTGACTTATGTTGAGGTCATATCTTAAAGTGACCGTGATGGTTTGGAGGAAGTGAATGGATTCCTCCACCATTCCCTTACCCTCAAAACTTGGGCACAACCTAAAGAAACTGGATACAAGATGGTTCTGGCTCTCAGGAACGGAGATTCTTGCAGAGAGTTAGCAGAAAAAAAACTCTCATTTTATGAGCTCTCCTCATTCCCTCTACGAATGAGCTCGTTTGAGCTAAAGGGATCTGGAGGTACTGATCCAAAATACTTTGGAGTGTTGAAGCGAAGACACCTTTATGGGACTCAGACAGCCTGTAGGTGCTTTTAGAAAAGTCGGAGTTCCAGTTTTCGACCCTCATCCGGAGCACGAATCTTCGAAAGTACAAAGGCACTAACTCAAGTGTTAAACATGACGGAAACCCACACAAAGTGCAGTGTTTATTGAAAATGTGCAAAGCGTCGGTTTCAAGGAAATACAACAGAATTATTTGCTCCGCCATAAATCCATGTGTTGATTATCGGACACAGGGGGAAAAAATATGATGAATGTAAGCTACTGTTCCTGAGTACATGTTAAATGATGAGACCAAGTTGATAATTATATTACTTTACTGATCGGCATAGAAAAAAATAATGCACCGTACGGCATCTGGATTGACCCATCCCAGATTCACACACACGTAGCTATTACTTAAGTCATTTCAGTTTCACTTATTTTCACATACTCTTTTACATACTTATAAATAAACTGTCCTTTCTTGACAAGGAATGCATCATAATTGTCTCAGACTTTCGAACTTACGGCTCTCTCTTAAGTCGTTTCACACTACTACCTTTTGCTTTATGTAAGCTCATAACTCTTAACATAAATGGAATTGTCACTTTCCCCTAGGTAACCACAAATGCTCTTCATTGTTCACGTGCGTCGTGTAAGTATACACACTAGAACTATGCAATGCTGTCATCTAAGTTCCTGTTGAATCCAAAAAGAGAGTATTAGTTCTTGGGACCAGATTTTGCTTTATTCTTAGTTTCGCCAGAAATTTAATAACGCGGCTACTTATGTCACTGTCCTTTTGGTAAGCACAGTTCGAATCAAAGTCCATCTTAACCATGAATTTAGTTTGTTAATTGTTGATCAAATCCTTAGGTGCGTTAATTTAGTGACCATCATGCTAGTGCCATTTAATAATCAGTATAAATCAAATTCTTATAGTAGCGTACAAGTTGAGATATTGCCTTAAATTTACAGCATATCTCAGAATTTAAAAGTGACATACCACAGCATACCACATAATACCAACAGATAGGATAACAAGAGAGATGTGAGGTGTTGCAAAGTTCGGTAGTGCCTATGAAGTCCAGGAGATGACTGGCGGAGTGAAAATCTTCTGCCCACAGTGAATTTTCTCACCACAGATTAATCTAAGATACTGTAAATTTGCGTCAGTCTCGTTACCAAATGAACAGTAGGAAATTTACAATGAATTATTTAGTCTGTGAGACTGAGGGGTGATTACCAGAATCTTGAAAAATCTTGTCACTGCAAAAAACAAAATGCCTTAACAAAATGCCTTAAAAACAATGTGCCTTAAAACAGCAGAAGCAAACCTTTATAATCATTATAGAAAAACCAAAGAAAAAAGAACGACGAAAACAAAGCGGAAAAGAAAAAAAACACGAAAGGTTATTAATAATAAGTGAAACTAAACTTTCAAAAGTGTTGAATCATTTGCTGTGTTTCACATAATAAGAAAGGAAATTCCAAATATTTACTCCTAGCTGGTAACTACTACTTTTTGTTGAGAAGTTCAGCCTGAAAAAAGTACACATACTGAGTGAGGAGAGGGTAAGGTAGGTCATTAAATCAACATGATATTTTTATTGAAAGACAATTAATATGTAACCAATTACAGATGAAAATTATAAGATATTGTAACCGTTAGGATTATACAGCGTTAAAACGTTTTATTATGCAAAGAGGCATGTGCCTTGGTACTAACCTGCTTTGGAGATAAAACAGAGGTTGGATCCTTATTGTTAAATAACTGCCCCAGACAAAACAATAGGACAAATATGGAAATATCAGTGTATTCTAAAACAAGAGCAGAATATGAAATGGGAATATGTTGCTTAGGAATACAGGTTACCTTAAGTGCTCTATTACTTAGGCCTATGTATTAATGTGATCTGGAAACTAAGATATCCACCACACAAGTCGACATTTTGGATATTTCCATGGTTTACACGGTGTAACCTATAGCTGACTTTATGCAGATCATTGACATTATAAAGTAAAAAATAATGGACAGAGAGTAGATCTTTGTTGGGACACCTCATTGTGTATAGGCTTTAAATTAGAATTGATGTTGCTAATTGCAACATTTATTGCTTTATGTGGGAGAGGTAGCTGGGAAACCAGTGAAGGGCAACGTCTCTTTTCCTGAGCAAAATGTTGTGATCTAGAGTATCAAACGCCTTTAAAATGTCGACAAAGGTTCCAGGTAAGTATTGATTCTCCTCAAATGAATTAATAATCAAATTAGATAAACGAACAAGAGAATATTAAGTTGAACGTCTGTGTAGAAATCCAAGCTGATAGTAATAAATAAAATAAGATTTTGTTTTCCTAGATTCTTTGAGAAGCAGGGAAGAACAAAAATTGGTCTGTAAATCGATTTAATACATTTATGTGACTTAGGAAAAAACCCTTGATTTAGTACAAGCTACACGTTTTTCCACTCGTTGTGCACTCCTGGCGCTGTGGTTTAGGATACGCTCTTAATGATTATTTAAGTAAGTGTTACTATCATGAATTCGAATCCCAAATAAACTGATGTATCTTTCACCAATATTCTCTCTCCTCTGCAGCTTCAAGGAAAAGAAAATATAGTGCATGAACGTTAAGAAAAGAAAGCCTTCCGGGGAGAGATAAGAGGGAAACACAGCAAACGTAATTCTTAATAATGAACTGTCCATCTTTTAGTACCGGTACGTCAAAAAGCATGCACTATAATTTCTAGGCTCACCGAATAAAGAAGAACACCATCTTTTCTTGTCTGATAGAGCACGTGGATGTGTTACATGCTACTAACACAGATCAGTTTTTTACTGCGCAATCATATTTATTTATTCTGCATCTGCTAATGCTGCACCCGCTGGGAGAATAAGCTAATTTGAGATATTAATAAAAGATAGAAGAGCAAACAGTGGAATATTTTGTTGTGTAGCTAGACCAACAATAATGAAGTGAACGTTAATAAAACCTTACAGATTTCATTAGGACTGAAAACTATTTTACCATGGTGGAAAATTTGATCAATGGAATTTTCATCCAGTCTGTAGAAGACGATTAGAAGAGCGCCAAGTAACTTTGGAATCGTTACTAAAATTATAAACTCTATAGGGAGCACTGAAACTGCTGAAGTGATCAATTTCATCCAATCGGTGAGAACACTACCGTTGGACCAAATCACATTAATGAACAAAATTTTACCTTTCTCAGTATTTGCTGTCGTCAATACCAACTCAGTTTTAGGCTGAGAGTTCAGCTGTCAATATGGCCTGTCAACGTTTTTTAAACCTCTTGCGGCAAAAGCAATTTTCTAATTCGTTAGGGCAACCTACCATATTGACAATATGACTTCACCACACTGAAGTTACAAGCAACAATGTGTATCAATAACGTCAGCTGGAACTTACCTGAAGCTGTTGACCTTATGTTGGAAGTGGGAAGTACGTGCTCGAACTCTTTTTCGAAGTCACATAATCCTAGGATGGAACAATATGAACTAAATATAAATTCCTAAGTTACGTTGTTGAATTTATATTCTAACATAATTCACATTATCATCACTTACGACGTAAATCAGGCAAGAAAAAACATCATTGTAATGTACCAATTAAATTGAATGTAATGTGTAACGACTTCCTAACTGATAACAGTAATCAACATATGAAGTAAAAGCATTGAAAAACATTACAAAATTTACTCAATTTACTCAACATTACAAAGTTTCAATCTTGAAGTATTGCTCATTGATGTTAAAAGGCTAAACACACATTGATCTCGTAATAACCTTTGACCACCATATCCGACGATTTTGCTTCTGTAATTTGACAGGACCTTTTTCACTCCTGTCAACCTTAATATTGGAGATGATGGGTTATTTGAGAAAGCCTTTTGAACCATTTAAGAGGAAACCTTTTTAACCATTATTCTACAACTACGTATTCACACGAAATATGATAGCATTCAAAACCTTGTTTCTTGGGATTGTCTTAACATGGTTTTGTAATTTGATTCAAGTTGGCATCAAACGACCTTTGAACTCCATCAAACCATGTCATATTTTTACTCTTAATGTTTTAATTTACAAACTAAATATGGGTTGAGACAAATCTTCCAACTGTGAGATAACTAGCAGGCATCACAAGCACACCTACACACATAACAACTCACCCGACTGTCGATTATGAACATCAGAGATGCATCTTTCAACACAATACCAGTCCTGTCTTACAAACGGTGTGGAAATTCTTCCAAAAGGGAACGAATTACAGATATTGATCGTAGAAATGCTATGAGTTACAAGTAACTTTATGTTGGAAACTTGAGAGAAATTTACCCTAGACTTGTTCAAAGAAAACTTTAACAGAGAAAAAATACTTGAGATTGAAACCCAGGTTTATAGAAAGAGATTTTTACTGTTAACGTATGCATAATTTACCAAAATTGTAAATGTTATATCACTTTCTTCCAATAGTCTTTGTAGGTTGCACATTTTCCTGTTGATTAGAAACAGATTGGCTAACTTACCAACAAGTTTTTGCTTTTGTAAAAAATCGCCTCACTACACACCGTTAAAATTAAACAATAAAATTACTCTTTAATAAGAACTACATGCAATCTTTGAAATCAGAGGTAAAATACACTTGACAAGAGTAAATTTTAATTGATACTGAGCAGAAGGCAAAACTATCACAAGTTTCCAACATAAAGTTACT
>VJOZ01002698.1:0-17810 GCA_009801055.1 Stichopus horrens | reverse complement strand
AAATAAGCTCCTCACAGACAGAAATTCAGTTATTTGTTACTCAACACTAATTTGTTCACCCAAACTTTTCAAAATTCAAATGATGCATCTTCCATCACTTATCACATGCGTAATGTTTTGAGAAGATGAAACTTTGGTAGATGTTTATTGATGACACTGAATGGTTTAACAATGATTACTGCTATTATTGTATGTCATGTTGGTGCATTCTAAATGCCCTATTTTCCTTTAAGTAAGGCACAGTACAGTATGTATATAACTGTGCATGCCAATGGAAGGACAACTTCCTCAATTTTTAAACACCACTATTCTGTATCCAAGTTAATGAAACAACATATTAAATCAACACATGTGGGACATTCCTTTAGATTTGCAGACATGAAAGTTTTAACTCAGAGGAGCATGCACCGCAACAGTCGAAAGAATTTCCATGCACTACACTGAAATGTCTGGAAAGATTTGTGAGGATATTCCAGTACATACAGTACTATTCCTTCAAGAAACATTTAATAGGATTTAATTTAGCAGTCTTGTCTTCTACTGAACATTGCTTGAATGTGCAAATTATATGAACTTGGCTGCATACGAATAATACAATATGCTGAATACTGAGGATACTGTAACTCCAGAGTGCAAATTTAGCAGAATTGTTTGGATACGAATGATTTCTCAATTCTTCTCTGTCTGTACATGTCAGTACTGGTAGTCAAGATCTACTCATTTCGTACAGGAGAAAAAAATTAGGAAGGGGGAAGTAATTATTTGTAAAAGAAATTCCCTTTTCCAACATTTCAACAACATATTAAATTTTGAAACAAGCTCTCCTGTCATGGATACATTAATTGATAATGCTTGGTTTCAGTGCTGCTGGTTACATGTAGATTACAGTCATTTCCATTGCAGCACAAGCTGTGCTGAAGTTGGGCTGAACTAATTCAAGCAAATGGAGAAGATGGCAAAAATCTGTTTTAGGAAGAAACTGCACTATGATGTACAGTACAGAATGTTTTTATGATATGCTGTTTTGGTTCTGCAAGTCTGCATGGTACATCTGACACTGTACAGTAACTAGCTTTTATGCAAGATACTGCAGCTCGTTGCTTTCATGTACTCCATTAAACAACACTTCACTCATGTTCAGACCACTTCAGTACCACTGTCCAAAGTCTGTGACTTAAAATAAAAGATGGGATGCTCTACGAAAGAGTTGCCCAAGACATGCTGAAGCTTGAAGCAACAGTGTAAAGTACTGTAATGCCTAAGGCAGAACATAGAAGTAGTAGTAGACATTCCATGATACATGATTACAATAACATACCCCCATTCTATTTATGTTCCCTTACCTTGTCCTCACCTCAATGACAGATACATGTTCTAAATCAAAGCTGATAAACTCGATCATCATTATAAAATACTGCATATGAAGATGCTGACCTTACAAGTGGGATTATAACTGGACGTAAAATCTAAAGCTGAATAGAGGCACTGTAACAGAGATCATTCCGAATGAGTAGCATTGGATTCACTGGATCCACTGGAAACATCAGATCCTTTGTCATACATTCTCTTAAAATAATAAAGGGCAATTACTAGCACTACAGTTGCAAAAAGACTGACATATAGCATCAACGTTCGTTTTGTGTTCCACCAAGCCAGACTCCTGCAGTCCAGTGATTGTTGAGCCTTAGGATATACCAAGGGATGTATACTTTTCCCGTTCAAGAATGATGCAACTTCCTTGAGGCTTTCCTTCTGAGTTTGTGTATTCCGAATAATTTTCTCCAGATCTTTGTCCATGCTGCGTAAGAACTTCTTGCCTTCTTCTGATTCTTCCATAGACCCTGCTATACTCACTTTTCTGTAAAGGACATCACTATCGTCTGAATCGCCACTATAATTGATTGACTTGTATGATTCTGTCGGGGACGTCACTTCACTCTCTGCCAGAGTCCTTCGATTTGATATTTTCGTTTCTTCTGATTCTGTCAGCAGTCCATACTTCTTGACAGGGATCTTGATTGTTCTCAATGCAAAAAAGTCCTGACCGTTTGAAATTTTGTTTGTCTGTTTCAGTTCTGCAATCTTTGGAAAGCAAAATACAAAATTTGAAGATACAATACTGCATTTTGTGATTGGAAATTGATATACTGTATGACAGGAATCATTGCACAAACACACCCTTAAGTGCATGTGTGTGACATGGGAAAACATAAAATATTTTGGCACTAGTTTCTACACTATCTTTTATTAATCAATTGCAATTAAATCACAAATGCAGTAAACCCATAAGCAGACTCCCCAAACAGAAAAGAAATATACTTAAGTGTACAGTTTGTGGGTAGGCAATAGAAATTTTGTCATTTAACAATAAAGCAAGGTCTCAGAACTTCAGTAGTCCACAGTAACTGAAGTTCCACGAACAGAACTTCAGTTACTGTAGCTTACTGTATGAGCACTCCTTGTGAAGAGTCTTAATACTGTACTGTAGATATTGTTTTGCTTACACTTAAATACAACATACTGTATCTTACTGTACATACAGGCATGCCAATACAGTGAACTTACAGTACACATACATGCTGAAGTTTGTTGAAAAAAAGGGGGGAACAAAAATTGGGTTTGAAAAAGACAACTAGTGAGGGGAAAAGTAACGTTTGTAAGTTTTTTGTGACTTGCACAATGTGGGAGGGTTAATGAAACCTTGGATCAGGGTAGCAATTTCAGAATAGGGTCATGTCATAGTCAGTCGGGTTATGGGGCAAACACTACAGCAAAATCAGAAAATGTGCAGGCTTCAACATCCCTGTGTACTTAAAACATTACACAATTTTACTGAAAACAAATGCAACATCACACTTACTGAACAACCATAAAGCAAGGCAAATTTTTCCAATGTGTCTCCTTCCTTAATTTCTCTGTCTAAAAGTACCACTTCCTGGGGCTCTCGACTTCTCACTGGTTTATTCTTTCCACGAGGTCTAAGTTCGAAACTGTTTTGTTCGTTGATTTCTTCTTCAGCCACACTGGAAGCTCCGAACACATAGACTCTAGATTTCTTTGCATTCTGTACCAATCCCTGAGGAACCTTGTGATCATTTTCACCTTTGTCTAATGTCTCTGACTTAGATTGATACACAACTGTTTTTGATGGTGGTGGGGGAAGCAACGGTATTGTGCTTCTTGTATCAGAGGTGTTGCTCATGGTTACAGAAAACTCTCTGATTTGTCTTGGCTGATATCAACTTACAGTACTATATTGGTGGCAACAGGATAAGCTTTATCAACAATGAGCTAATGGAAAAGCACTGCATATATTACTTTCCATACACATCTGTGATGGCCAATGATGAACTCCCACATAGTGACTAAAATCAAGCATAATGCTAGCACAAGAAGTGTTCATACATGACTTTGAAAATGAAATGAAAACTTTCAACTTGCTTCATAAAAGGTTCTAAAAAATGTTCAAACATGGGAAATACCCTGAACAAAATCATAAGCCACCAATAGCAGTAACCATCATTGTCGGTAAGAAGATCTATGCTATTCTCTCACTGTGACAACTAGAGTTTACAAGAAAATGTACAACTTCAAACTTCGTTGATTCTTTCCAGATTGTCATCAGTGTACATTACAGTACTACTAAGTTACTATTGCTAATGCTATGCCCGTGATATTACATAAAAAAAGGCAGGATTACGAAGACCAATAACTAATTCGACACTTCAGAAGTAAGTGTTACAAATTGTTACACTGTTTCCGTAAGGTCTGTTTAATGAACAGTAATCACTGAGCTGATTTAAAGTGCAATTTACAAGACATCAGTGTAAAACAAGCTTAGGCCCCAACAAGACAAACACTAACAACTCCTTGCTTAAACAGAATTCCATTTAGCAATCGCATTTGGAGCAGTTCCACGAAAACGTCAACTCTGCAATCTTTGTTAATGAAGCTTACTGTAGGCAACGTTGGCATTTTATGGGCCAAGTATACAGTAGGAAACGTTTCCTAACATACTTTTACGAAACAGAAGCACGAATAAATCTCCACACAAGAGCACGTAAATCAGCAGATTGGAAGTGCTTCCACGACACTGGTAGAACAGAGAATTATTACAGTTGTACTAAATCAGACCAACTAGAAGTCAGCTACGGGGCGATGATGTGGTCTTCACCCACTGTACCAGCGCCTCAGCCTGAGCACGCCCTCTTAAGAGGGAAAACTACTTTCCGGTTACATAGTACAGTATTATGTACAGTAATTAGCTCCTAAACCACTCTTGTTTCCGGTCAAACAGAGCTCAGGGTTCTCCTATCACTCTACCGCAGGGTTCTTAACAAGTCACTTATTGTCAAGTCATGTCACAAGGTACTTAATCGCAGGAATCACGTCACTGTCACAAATGAAGTCTTTTTTAAGTTTTTTTTTTTTTAAACTAAGTGAAGTCACAAGTCATTTCATTTCATGGAAACCCAACTGTCAAGTCAATTTTTTGCAATCAAGCCATATTCAGTCATTCAAGTCAGAGTCAACTTGTCACAAAATTACTTTCACACAGTGTTTGTATACAATTCTGCTTTAATTTTCAGTGTTACATGTGAATGATGTGAGACTGATCCTCAAATAGTTGAACTGAAAATGCTTTTTGGAAATTTTTTATATCTTTGCCCCTTGGCCGAAAACGTCCCAGATACGCCACTGGTGTCTGCATGATCTCCAACATGTCTTGCGAACTTTAAAATAATTGGGCAGGACCATTGTGTGACCCATATTTCAAAAATTGACCAAAATGCAACAAACGTAATTGGTGCAACTTCCTTCTGCCCAAACTGCAACCGCTATGAAAGTTTGTTCAAAATTAAACAAATTTCTACCCAAAATGAAACAACTATAAAAGTTGATATAAATTGCATTACTACTTTCTGCCCAAATATGTAACAACGTGAAGATTCATAGGACATTTGACCCGTGCAACGCAAAAACCCAACCTGACAACGCCTAACTCGGACAATTGTCCATCGGACAATTTCTACCTGGCACCTCAACTTTATTCTGAAGCATAAACATCGGCTGTATCTTACAAATCTCTTTTTTTATACCAAGTATCCCGTTCATCATATTTCAAACCATCCGGTGTTCAAGCCAAACAAATAACTTACTTAGATTTAGCAATCCAGTGACATGATTCATAAGTCTACCTGATTGGGTTGTAAACTCTACTTCAGTAAATAGCTTCAAAGGTAACATTGATAAGTCTTATTGTGACTGTGGCAGAATCTNNGGTCTGGATAACAGGGCATCTTATATGTATCTTAATTTTGCCCTCCTTTCCCCTTCAACTTGATATGTTATGTTAAAGGAGCAAGCGGAAAACTTCTACTCGAAAATGGGTTTCTCTATCATACCAAGGAATTTAAATTACTGACAGAACCATCTGTCGGATCTTACTTGCTGCTTTTTAAGTAATTTTTCTCTTACTTTTCCAGCCAGCCAATGGCCGCACTTCGCTTAGATGAATCTAACACACGAGTTCCTTTCCTAGTTCAAACTTCTGAGGGCTCTGCAATACGAGTGCTTTGTATTTTCTTATCACACTCGTTTATACCCCTTCATGTCCCAGAGACGGACGCCGCAGGGCTAAAAAAGATTCTAGCTAACCCCCCGGGACGAAAGTCAAGTCTCTCGATCCCCCAAACAACCCGTTACCCCCCCTTTCTATACTCCAATGACAACATGGGAGAGGTAGGTATCTGCTCCCCCAATTAGCTGCCAAGTGCATGAATAATAAATGAAAGTGGATACTTAATTTATTTCAACACGTGCATCTGAAATGATTTAACATTTTTCATAAATTTATTTCGTTTCAGCAATTTAATTGCAAGGACTGGGCAAAATCAGCTTAGAACACCCAACTTGTGTCTTTCTTGGCTTTCTTACTTTCAAAAGTGTTAGCGATGGTCCAAGAAGGCTATTCCAAAACTGCCAGTGGTCCTGAAGTTATAGATGCTAACATAGATATATTTGTGTCATTGTGAATCAAAGAGTAGAAATAGCTTTTGCTTTCTTCTTGATGTTGATGGTTTTCTCGACGGTGTCCCAACGGTATTTTACATCTTTGCAGTAGTTCCACATAGGCCTATATGGACATGCTTGAGACAGACCTGACAAAAATACCCTATTTGAACATTCTGATTGGTTCAATAATAACATTTTTAGCTCTAGAACTGAGGTATCAAATAAATNNTTTGAGCATTCTGATTGGTCCTTATTTTTGGCGCTAGAACTGAGGTATCAAATAAATGACTAAAGTGTGCTAGTTTATGTCATTATCTTTTGGCCTTTTAAAGGTGTTAACACTCTCCCATGATGATGAGATAAAGATTAAATATTAACGCCACATGCATACCTGATTGTCAAATTCCACGAGGAAATACTGTTTGAGTTTTATGTAATGCAACTGTTTTGTGAAGGTACATATAGCTGTCTGTCCTAGAGCCTAAATAAGTATAATCAGTGTATGGCTATTTGGCTAGTGTGTGCTCTTATGAGAGAGGAGTTACAATATGTTGCCCCTTAAAAATATCAATTTTCAAAAAAATAGGTCTATGTCATTTTTCTCTATCATTGACATTTGAATATCTCATGCCTCTCTTTTGACAAAATAGAATACATTATTATAGTGCAACACGGTATCCTCATTCACCTGTTGTAACAGGTCACACGTGCATGGTAATTTAGCTGTAGTTGTAACAGGTAATTAATTTACTTGTTGTAACAGTCATCCAACAGGTATCAACTTGTTTGGCATGAATTACCCGTTAAAACCAATTACAATCAACAGGTACCTGTTAATTACCTGTTGCTACCTGTTAAAATCAATTAAAATAATAGCCAACAGATATGGAATTTTCTCCTGTGAAACATGCATTGCATTCGGGCAACTTAGTTTGACCTTGACATCGTATCCATCATATTTAGTGACAAAACCAAAAAAGCATGTAACTTCTAATACATGGTCAGTGGGACCCGGAGTTGATTACACAAATGTTGACTGTAATTTGTGTCCTTCATGGATCTGAAACAAAGTCTGTAACGTGAAGATGTTGATTGTGGAATTAGTTTCTGCTGAAGGAGATTGGCTACCGTACCCTCATTTCATTTTTTTTCCCGAGCATGGATGTGGTGGCGCCACTCAACGTAAACAAAACACCTTTCGCGGGAGTTTGCTGGAATAAATTGAATGTATAGTTAGTAACTAACTATCGTCGTATAAGTAACTTCAAGATATGTGCCTGTCCAATATACTCCAATGACAGCTCGTACTTGTACTCGTAGCCTATACCTAACCCATTGCATCCATCTACTGTACTTTAAACGTAGTTCGTCATACCAGGCTCACGAAACAGCAATAAAATATCATTCATTACACTCACTGTGATTTGATTAAAGGCAGGTCTGAGTTAAAGTAAAGTATGTAGCCTAACTTGTTACGGCAATGTTCGTAATTTCTAGTGTCCAGCTGTCCAGCACTTAACAAAATACAAGTTACATCAGGCAAAGTTACATTAATGAAAGAATGAAAGGACTCTTCATCGGTCGTGGCGATATCATACAGATACCAGTGTTACTCAGGTAATGGTCGACACTTATTGAAATTCACGTTTGATGTCATTTAGACATGCATTGGTCCAACTTTTGCTTCCAAAGTACCAGCAGTACTGGGCTATGTAGCCTACCCTAGGCCTAACGTTAGTCCTACAGTACATCATACATGACCACACTGACGTAGCCGAGTGAAATTGATGCATCCTTCCTGATCCTAACCAGGCAGTATCGGAGTAACAGCCTATTGGTGGCCTTATTTATTTTGAAATAAACGCAAACGTAGGAATTAAACTCAGTGACAGCAGATGGCTAAAGCTTTCAAACATGGAATTATACATAAAGACCTAGCTTAGGGCTAGTTGCTACTACTGTAGTTAGTCTAACATTAGGCTAAGAAGAAGAGCTTCATCATGGATAAATTGCCCAGATCGGAAAGGTTGCTGTGTGTGGCCAGTGCAAAGATTTCATTATTATTGTCCAGCCATGCCAAAAGGATACAGATCTGCCAAACAGTTTGCAAGCTTTCCAATCTGGTGGATTAAGTGTTACGTTTTGCCCCCAAATTAAATGTTAGCCAACCCTAAATCTGTGACTGCAGTGTGGTTTTGGCATTTTCTTTAAAATAGCTGTGATCAAAGAGTAACTGCTAAAATGCTTTGAACAGTTTCGAAGCAGATCTTTGAACCGTGGGCTTAATAATGATTATGAAAGAGACGCCATTTTAAGAATGACTCTGCATGTACATCAACACAGCTTAAAAAAAATATTCCACTGAATGTACTCCACTGTGACTCCAGTCTAAAGAGTAGAGTGGATTCATGATCCTGGTGAGCCAAAGTGCATTCCATGTCAGGCCCACGCTGAAGATTTAAAAAAAAAAGCAATAGAAAACATAAGGAAAATGCCAGCTCCACGTTGAAGATCTTCTGTTCTAAGTGCACAAAATGCAGACTGGCTGGTGAGGAACACAATTGACAGTGACGTCATGCTAGCCTACTGCACCACTGCCAGTTACAAGGAGGGGTTAAATTTTGAGACTGACTTCTCATTTATCCAGCGCATAGTTTTGAGAAAGTATACAAAGTCCATTGAGCCTCCACCTTAGGGTGGAGCTACAGTTCCTTGTGGTCATTTATGAAGGTATAATCTTGTACAGTTGTTTTGAGAAAGTATTCAATGTCCATTAAGGCTCCAACCTGGAAAGGAGTTGTGGTTGCTGTCCCGGTGATGAAGGAATTGAGTGTGATCATACAGTAGTGCATGATGTAATCCAGTTTACTGAGCCTTTAATCTGGAGTGGAGTTATGGTTGCAGTTCCTATGGTCATTTATCAAGATACTGTATGTATCAGTTTAAATAAAGTATTCAATGTTCATAGAGACTCCAATCTGGAGTGGAGGCATGGTCGCAGTCCCAGTGATGAAAGCAATTAAGTGTGATCATAGTACATGATGTAATCCAGTTTACTGAGCCTTTAATCTGGAGGGTAGTCGTGGTCACAGTTCCAGTGGTCTTTTAAAAGATATTTATAGTTTTGAGGAAGTATTCAAAATCCACTGAGACTGCAATCATAGCCACAACATTGCCGCAATATCCGCAACCGCAACATCGTCTCCAGGACTTAGTGGTAAGGGTTTTGCAGTTGTGCCCTAGTTAGGCAGGTAGGGCCTTAAGCAAATCCTCCTGAGCCACCATGAAAAAAAGTTGATATATAAAAGACTAATATATAGTTAAACAGCTGTCTTACTGAGCAGCTTTCATTACTTTCAAGTAGTTGTAATGATTCAGTTTTGCCACATCAGTTGGTACAGTATGCTGTATACATGAAAGTCCACTACTGTATGTACTGTACTTGAATTGAGATGGGGTTTCACACTAAGTTTCTCTGGTCCACAGAATCTTAAAAGGGCATTCAGACAGTCAGTTTTGTGTTGTTAGATTGTGTTCAGTGCTTTCATTGATCCCTCTTGAAGGGACATCAATCTAACATTGCTGTCTGAGTTCTGTATCTCACCTAAACTTCACAGTATATATTTGAACCAAAGTGAATGAGGGTTGCATAGATCTAATGCACAAATTACAGGAGGTTTCATATGTACCATGGCCACTTGTGTATATCATGAAATTTGTTTGTTCCATAAATTCCTATCAAAACAGCTGAGTGCCTGTGTACAGTACCTCAACTAATGAGTTAATCCTTCTAGCACTCTAGTTCATTTAATACCTGCTGTAATGACACCTTTCTATTCATGACCACACTGCCAGTCACAGGCAGTGTTTCTGTTGTGCTACCAAAGTGAACCGTGTGAAACTCCCAGGTACTACCAGATCCATAGTTGCTTGAGAAATAGCATGATATCATGTAGTGGATTGGGTGCATACACGTGCACTCAATCATGTTCATTAGCTGGTGGTACAATGATGTGACCAATTAAAAAACATGAGTCTATCACTTTGTGTATTCCAGATCTGGCCACCGTTAAGAGCCTCATAGCTAAATGAGGACCTTTGATCAATCAGTCCATTCTGTGAGCCATGATAGCTTTCCAGACTGAAATAACAACATTTTTTGTTTTCATCTTTGTTGTCAAATCTACTGTTGGCCTAAATCACAATGTAGTACAGTACATTAAGTTGTGAGTTTCTCCCCTCCCAAAAAACAGAAAGAGAAAAATGAGAATGAAATATGTAGGTCTGGATACAAT
The DNA here is from genome assembly GCA_009801055.1 of Stichopus horrens. Lineage (NCBI taxonomy): Eukaryota > Metazoa > Echinodermata > Holothuroidea > Aspidochirotida > Stichopodidae > Stichopus > Stichopus horrens. The sequence goes on along the minus strand of VJOZ01002698.1, from coordinate 7,500 downwards.
TTTGAGGATGTTAAACACTCCTAGTTTGCTTAGTTATCTTTGCAGCAACATGTTATAAATATTGTCCCTGTCTATTGAATATGTTTGCAAACTATACACATGTAAAGAAAATATGTAAATTTTAAAGCTCTTGATTACACAAAAGCGTGTATGTTCAATAGAAATTTAGGATTCAGTACACAGTATTTGCAACTTTTTTTGTCTTAGAGTCAACATATGAACAGTGGGAAAATGGATCAAGTGGAGGAGAGCAAACCGGAAAGTGACTCGGTAGACACCATCCAGCATCCCAACCTTTCCAATGTTGAAAGCCCTCCTACTACCAGCAGATTATCGCCCATGGAGAAAAGGCTGCCATCAATCATGAAATCACCAGGAAAAGGCAAGACTTCAGAAGGTACAGAGAAAAAGAAAAGAAAGAAAATGTTGAGGTTTGAGCCAAGGAAAAAGATGAGAACCCTTGAGGATGAACTAGAAGGAGGGACAGATGATGAAGAACAAGATGAAGAGTTGAGCAAGGATATGGGAGATGGACTGTTCATTCCTGCAGACGATGTTTTTGTCTCGGATGAGAGTTTGGAAAAGAAGCTCGAAGAGAACGCAGTAAGAAACAACCTGAGTGCTACCAACGTTAAGAGTATAATACGTGTAAGTACCTTGTGACAGGCAAGTATCAGAAACAGTGCCAGAGGGTTATTATTATATACATGCATCCAATGTGAAAATAATGGAAAAACAACATTGTCCTAGTTTGCTGTAATTTTGAATTGATAAAAGAATATATTTTACTATAATTTAGGGAATGTGCACCTCTAATGTGCACCTCCAATGTGCACCTCTAATAAGCACCTCCAATGTGCACCTCTAAATGCACAGAAAACCTAATTAAACCCATGAGAAGGAAGGCTAAGCCAGGAAAATATATCAGTGTGAATGAGGCAAATGGGAGATCTGAATACGAAATTGGACAACAAATTTACAGTAGTCAGGCTCCACTGGACTGCAGTGCAATATTGCTTTTTATGTGGATCAGGTGGGGGTGAGGTGTAGATGACATTGTTGATTGTTTCGTTGGTTAATATCCAACCCAGTGAACTTAATTGTTTAGTTACTTAAGCATAGCAGAAAACTCTTACTCCTTTTTGAATGCAAGTAAAAGAATATCATCATGTTTTCAGATCCTAATTTAGGATAAAACTTACCCCATCATTATGTTGATCTCCAATTCTGTTTTCAGCATGTTGTGAGTAATGAACAGGTGCAAGCTTTACTTCGAAAGGAGAATGAGGGCAAAGAGATTGACTATGCTCTTCTGGACTATGAACCAAAACTGACCAGGTCAAAGGTCAAAAAAGTTGTAGAAATTGAGGATCCTGTACCTGTAAGTACATACCATCATCGATGTTCAATTTTGGATGGTCTTTTAAACAAAGTGTCAGCAGACTAGCTTATTAACTCAAGGTTGTTCTGTTACCAGATAACTTCAGGTCCTTAAGAAATTCTTGTTCTTTTAAAGGTACCTTAGACGCTTGTATTCATCAATGTAATTCATGTGAATAAAACTTAAAAAAAAAAGCATTGTTCTGGTCTTTGAGGTGCAGTTGGTTGGAATTTCACATCCTAAATAAATGCATTCTTTTATAATCATATTAGCGCTGATGTTCTGTTCAATGTTGGCTGTAATTGAACATGTCATGGAGATACCATAGTCGGTGGCTTTCAAAACATATTTCTGCTCTTCAAAAAGCTCAGCACATTCAACCAAGTGGATGGAATATAAAAAGGATTGATGAGAAAATATTTGAGTCTAGTTTTATTTGAAGGGTGGCGACAGATTACAGCAAAGTGGACATATGTGATTTTTGAACTAATTTGCACTATTAAACTCATCTTGTGGCTGTATTAGAAATATCCAAACTGGATGTGGGAGAATTTCCTAAAACTTGATGATGATAAAATCCGAGTTCTTTGTGTTTGGTTCACATCAGCAGTTGCGTGAGATAGCAGTTCCACACATTGCTATTTGCAATTCCTGTGAAACTCATCTCATGTTAGGAATCTTGGTGTTATTTTTTATGTAAATATGACTCAGCAACATCAACTTTTAGGTCTCACGTACTTGCTCATTTCATCTTTGGATTGTTGCAAAGTTGCATCGTTACCTTACTTTTAGTGCTACAGAATGGATTGTTCATTCTTTAGCTGTGTGAATCTCGTATTGACATGGTCAATGGATTGCTGTACGGCCTTCCAGAGGGATAACTCTAGAAACTTCAAAGTATTCAGAACATGTGCTGGTGCCAGAATAGTTACTCTCTTCAAGAAATCTCAATATTACTTCAATCTTGACATAGTTGCATCAATTACATACAAAATTTTACTTATCGTGTACAAGTCTCTGAACGCCCTGGAATCTGTCTGATTTTTGTTGACCCTGTATATTCCTTCTCGTGAGTTGAGATCAAAGTCCAAATTTCTGTTGACTCAATACATGGCTAATCCATGCATGGGGGGATCGATCATTTGTGGTGGCTGCTCCATGACTTTGGAGGAATTTGCCTTTCAATGTTCGTCCCTCAGAGTCACTTGGAATTTTAAGAAATTATGTTGTATTGTGTTCTACACTTTGGTTCAATCATAATTGTTATATCTGAAAGCCAGCAGTGTCAGAGACTTGACCTGCTATAAAAAAAAAGAAGAAAAAAATGAGGAATTTGTGTGGTCTGCTGGAACTTCTTCACCTTGACATTTTAAAACTTCAAAGCAGATGTAAAAAAATAAAAGCTACCTCCTTTTCCCTTCTGTACTATCACAGGTTTCGGGTTGAGCATTCATGGTATAGTATTTGGTATAGGGATAGAAAACTTTCTGGTCAAACAGTGTCAAAGAAGAGAAGTAAGAATTTAGACAAATTCATGTAGCCACGCTGGATAATTGAATTATTCTCTTTCTTAAAGGTGCACGGATTATTAGCTGCCCTTTGGCTAAGCTTTTAATGGCATCTGTAACTCACAATTAATGGCTGCTAAAGTTTGCCATCATTTGGAAAGATGCGTCCCACTAATTAGCTTTCCCTGTTTTGTGCCCTCGGTAGATACCGCTGTTGCCTATATCTCCCTTGAAGAAAACAAAGGAGGCCCCTCACTTTACGGAGCTACCATTCTCTGAAGATTCAGAATCCGACGATGAAGATTACGACCCGACTCAGGATGAGTTAAATGTGAGTGGCAGTTTCTGTGACCCCATAGATTTGTGAAAATTTAATTCCCTGGATTGTGTGTAAGAGTGTCTTTTTGCAGTCTTTAGTACATTTTAATCTCTATCATACCCCTTCAAATCGCATACATTCAGTAGCTGTTTTTCCCCTCTCTCTTGTACTGTAAGTGAAATAGAGTTCTGTTTCAGTTACCATAACTGGAGCAACTGTGAATTTCCTGTGGCAAATTTGAATTTCAAAGTTAATTATCAGCTAAGGATTTACATAGATCACTTCTGCAGTGTATTCTTTGTAATTCCCAGTGTGCAGTGTGGGCTGGTCATGTGTGTCTCATTTTGCTCTAAAAGCTCGCATCGACGGAGGGGTGAAATTTGCTTGGACTGTAAGTGTAATTGCATCGTTTGTGAAGTTGGTGGTTTTGATAGTCAGTCGTGTTCTATGCTGTACTTCTAATTTCTTCCAAATTAAGAGCCTACAGTCAATGAGGATAATCAGTTGATTTAATGTAAAAAACAGCAGAAATTGGGCTACAAACAAAATGAAAATGTTTTAGACTTTTATATGTCTATCCTCATTAAGAGGTTGTCATGAAACACCCTCATCCCTTCAGGTGCAATATTTTATCTGGAAATTGTTGGATTTGTTTCTCTATGATCAAGTTTACTAAAATGCTGATGTACATCATGAAGAAGGCAAATTAATATGATGCTTGTCTTTAGTACCTAAAATTTGACATCAATACAGGATAATGCAAGAACAATGCACAGTTACCTGGAAGGAATCTTGAAGTATTTGAACTTCATTTCATACCACCGTTGCTTTGTTTATTTTTCTCACAGAAAACAGAGAGTGACTACGAGAGTATTGCATCACATCCGAGCGATTTCGGTTCCCCTTTTCCAGCGACTCCTACGCTGCCATCTTCTCAAAGGACAACTTCTCAGGGGCTATCCACACCAGATCCACCTGCTTCTCCAGTTGAGCAGTACGAGGAAGAGGTTCCCAAGTCAACAACTCATCATGGAAACCAGCCTCATGAGGAAGTAGAACAACAGGGCTTCGCAGGCCCAAAGGTGACCAAAGAAGAGACGACGACAGTGAATGCGGAAGAGATTTTGACGACTTTGACTGATCCCGGTAGCCATAGTTACACCCTTACTCAGGTGAGTCAGCGTTGCTAGGGAGGAGAAAGCGCACTCTTCTGCTACGTGAAATTTAATTATCAGCTAAGGATTTGTATAGATCACTGTGCAGTGTATTCTTTGTACTTTGCAATGTGCACTTTTGGCTGGCCATATGTATGTATCACTTTGCTTGACAGCCATTTAAAGCTCGCATCGATCGAGGGGTGACATTTTCTTGGAAATTTCCCTAACAATGGCAGAGCTATCAGTTTAATTCCTTTCTTTATCAAGGTGGTGGTTTTAATAGTCAGTTGTGTTCCGTGCTGTACTTCTAAATTTCCTCCAAAATTAAAAACCTATGGTCAATGAGGGTAATCAGTTGATTTAATGTAGAAAACAGCAGGAAGTGGGTTCCAAAAAAAATGAAAATGTTTTCGACTTTTGTATGTCTATCCTCATTGTAAGTATTGTACTTGCAAATACAGTAATGCTTCAGAAGGTTAAATGAACTGAAGTATTGTAGACTGATATCTATTTGGGCAGAAGATTGTAACTTACAGTTGGCATTAATGACATCATGCGTTAACTTTCTTGTAACACTCTTCACCCTGTTAATCTACTGAAAAAGCGCAGTTGTAGACTGTATATATCATGCCTGTCTGCTGTGAGCCAAAACTCCCCTGTTATAGAGGTAAATTTCTGAAGTCTTGAGGTCCCGCTTGATGACATCTTTGTGACCAAGAAGTTTGCCTCCTTCACTTCCATGCATTGATACATTTATTGCCCCCCCTCCTCATTGTTAAGCATTGATATACATTCATGTTATTCAACCTTTTTGCATCGTACAATGAATGAATAGACAGTTGCTTTAGTTGATAAGACTTGATGGGAAGCGTACCTCCTCATGCACCCTTTGCCATAAGTGCAACGGACCCTCCCTTGTGCTTCCTGATTTATGTCTGCTGGTGTGTTACGTGTCAGTAGTTAGCACTATTATTATCCTGATAAAAGCAACAGAATAATATGTACCAGTTACAAATTTGTTGTCTCTTTGTACATCACTGCAGTGCACCTTCTTTGAAAATGGAGGCATCCTCTTGGTGATGGTGGTCGACTCAATTCCTTGAGGGTTTGGGGGTTTTCACTGGTTTGATCTTTCAAGTTAGATTTGAAATCACTCCAATAGTATCGCCAAGTGTGTCGAGGTCGTTCCTTTTTGCTGTGTCAATATAATCGATGAAAGACCGGGTCTGCTAAATGAATCCCACCAAGATAGTCTTCAGATTGTGTGAACCCCTTTCAGAAATACCACACTACTAATTGCTCAGTCACTAAATTATCTTTCCATCTCAAAATAATCCATCATGAGATGCGCATGAGACCTTTTCTATGGGCAGATTCTGTTCCCCAGTTTTGGCTTATCACAAACCAAATGTCTTTAGAAGAAAACAAGGCGCATCCACCACGGATGTTTCTGCAGCAGTGTTAGCACTTAACTTCAAAATTACGAGAAATGCCCTCCTTCCAAAAAAGTTAGGAAGAATTTTCATTTTTAAAGGAGGGATTTTCTGTGACATTGGGTTAGACTGGAATACCATACATCCCACTGTACTTGGAACTAATCACAAACAACATTTCAGTCTAGCCTAACCCTAGTCTTACCCTCTGCAGTACTAACGTTAGCCCTTCTTTCACTGCCGAGATTGCATATGTTGACATTAAGTGGAGCACTTTTTCCAATGTGACTAGGCATAGACCTCAAAGTGGATGGCTGTGGTTTCCATGTACCTCTCCATTGCTTCCTCCTGTTTTTCATTTTAAAATGAGTATACAAATCCTTGGGTTTGGCAGCCATAGCAAAGTACAGTCACAAAATACAGTAGCGAGTATGTTACTCTGGCCAGCCGAGCCTAGCTTACAGTATGAGTTGTGCAATTAGCAATCTGGTCCTGTTGTGTTAATTCAATGCACTAGATATGTAGTATGCATTATTCATGTGCGCAGCTGAGTAGCGAACTTGTGTCTTTGTAGCAGACAAGTGCACACATGAGAATGAACTTTCCATTGGTTTAGATGCGATTCTTTTAAGAATAGCAGCATTACCAGCCAATCACAACATATGTTCCAAGAGAGCTTTCTTTTTCCTACTCATTGTTCAACAGTTTTTATTTGCACAATGAACAGGGGAGAAAGGTCCATTTTGACAACAATACGAACACATTAGGAAGGAAAAATGATGTGGAAAAACAATGCTGTAATTCCCCTCATAAAAGTTGCAACTTTGCAGGATCTTAGAATCTTGGTACAGGCATCACGCAATCGCGTACTTTAGTGTGAACACTGTTGTGCAGTGCATTTTACTCATTTGATGATTATTCTGCAGGGTGAACCCAGTGAGAAGATAGCTCACAGAACACGTTCAAAGTTTCCCATCGAGAAGCCCCTTCAGGAGATCGAGGCCAGTTTCGTCGCTCCCGACGCATCGACGGATATGTATGACAAAGGGATTGAGGATGTGGACTGGCAGAAATGGTTAGCTTCATTGTTTCATGACAATGCTGGTAGGTACAACAATTAATTATTTTCCACCAGTTATTGTCATGCATTGCTGAGCAAGAAATAGTTTCATGTCATGTCAGTTGGGAAAGAAGGAGAGAAATTTTCCAAAATTTTGTGTGAGGATGTGTTTGTTTTGGAAACTTTGCAACAAAGTTATAAAGCACGCAATATAACAGTCTGCTACATTTGAGCACACACTAAATTATGTTGCTGTGATGGGTAATTTCAAAAACACACAAACATTTTAACACAGAAATTTTGTTTGCTTTTTAAAGTTTGAAAATCTTTCACTGGAAGGTGTGTTCTTGATGAAATTCAAGTTACAATTGCTGCAATGCAATAAAGTCAGAGAAATATTGCCGAAGAGATGAAGACGTTGTTGAAGGATGTGTTCGTTTCGTTTGTCCAAATGCCGCGGTAAAATTCCAAAGATTTATGCTGACACCCAAATTGTGCTTTGCCTTTACACTCCAGAAACTTCGGATGGGAACGACGATGACCAGAATGATCCTGAATTCAATTTTTTAGCGGAACAGGAGAAGATGACCACAGATGTGGAGGAACACAGATGTGATCGAGCTGTCCGAGTCAGTAGTAAGT